>CM039681.1:73904078-74002323 GCA_022537955.1 Schmidtea mediterranea
ACATAAAATAATTAGTATAGATACGACCAACTTGAACATTAAGGAAATTGTTTTTCCTATAGAGATAATAAACAAATTAAGAGAGATAATACATGAACTTAGTTATGTAAAAATTCAATTTGGAATAGAAATTGAATTTGAGAAAGATGGAGAAATAAAATTAAATAATATAAGCAACAGTGCAAGACCACTTACCCAATCATTCTTTGACGACAGTATACAAAAGATAAATGAAAAGATATCTTCAATAACAGAGTTAGGGAGTAGTTGGGTTATTAGAAAAATAACTGAAATTTACTTTATAGTAAAAAAATAAGTAACATCAGTAGGTTAAGTGGTAGAAGTTATATAAAAACACCAAAAAAATTGGCTAACAAAAACTGTATAACAAATGTAAAAAATACTGATAAATTATGTTTTATCTATAGCATATTATCAATACTTAAAAAAGATGAGATTATTAGTAGTCATAGGAATGATATTTATAGTTACACTAAGTATCTAAATGAATTAAATTATGACCCAAATGATATGCCCATGAAATTAAATGGTATTCGAAAATTTGAGTCCAAAACGAAGGACTAATAATTAATATATTTAGTTATGATGAAACAGCTAAACCCGAACACCACGACTTTGTTTAAAACATCCATCTTTTTTACATAATTCATAGGTCCAAAGTTTCAGAAGGAACAATTATTAATTTATTGTTATTAAATAAAGGAGAACAATATCATTATGTTGGGATTACATCACTCAATAGGTTATTGAATTGTAAAAATAAAACAACAGAAAGAATTCAATCATTATGGTGTCATAGATGTTTGAATGGATTTAGATATAAAAAAGCATTGGACAAACATGAGATTTTATGTATCAGAAATCAGTTAGGGACAACTTTATATACTTTCCCGGAAAATAAGTTTATTAAATTCACTGATTGGTCCAAAACTGTAACCCCACCATATGTTATATATTCAGATTTCGAATCTGTTTTGCCAAAGGATGACGTTCACCATCAAATACATTTACCCATTTTGGCAGGACTTTTGTTAATAAATAATTTTGATGGAAGTACAATATACAAAGAATTTATAGGTGAAGATTGTGTGGAACAATTTTTAAAAACAGTTGAAAAAATAGCAAAATATACTGTATTACCATATTATTATAAAATGGGAAATCAAACAATTAAAGATTTAACAAACTTACAACAGTTTCAATTTGATACATGTATAAAATGTTATCTTTGTTTGAAAGATATTGTGGATCCAGTGAGAGATCATGATCATTTTACTGGGGAATACTTGGGTGCTGCTTGCAATGACTGTAATATTAATAAAAAAATAAATAAAGTTTTACCAATTATTTTCCATAACTTGAAGGGATATGATATGCATCATATATTAAAATATGGATTGAGTAAATTTAAAAATTGGGCTTTAGGATGTATTCCATTAACATCTGAAAAATTTATTTCTTTAATTGCTCACTTGGGAAAATTAGTGTGAGATTTATTGATTCGTATCAATTTGTAAATGATTCTTTAGCAAAAGCGATTAAAACTCTGACAACTTTACCCTTGACTCGATCAGCTTTTACAGGGACTATAGTTGATGAAAAGGGGATCTTTCCATATAATTTTGCAACTAGTTTAGATGTTCTTCATGATACTTATGAATTACCCCCGATTTGGAAAGGTGTCACTGAGGCTGAATATGAAAAAGCTCTGCTTATTTGGGATGAAACTAATTGTAGGACTTTACTTGATTATATGAAAGTTTACCTGAAACTAGATTGTTTTCTTTTGGCAGACTTTTTTCAACAATTTCGAGCGAAATCTATAGCACATAATAGATTAGAACCTTTAAATTATTTTGGAATTCCTGGAATGTCGTGGTCTTCTGCTTTAATGTCCTTGGATGAACCTATAGAATTAATCACTGAAAATGAAATGTTTATCTTTTATGAGGGAGGTATTAGAGGTGGTCTTACTTTTGTTAATAAACACTATGTTAAAACCGACGAAAACACAGACTTACTATATATTGATATTAATAATTTATATGGTTGGGCTTTAAGTCAACCGTTACCTTGTGGTGAATTTAATTGGATATTTGAAGGATTTGATACAATATTATCTGATTGTTTGACTTTGAATCTTGAATCTTTGTCATATGGGTATACTCTTGAAGTTGATCTTGAGATTCCTTCGGAACTTCATGTTAAGTTAGATGATTTTCCAACTGCAGCTTAGAAAATGAAACTTGAGGGTTCAAAGGTTGAAAAATTGTTGCTGACTCATTATCCTAAATATAACTATGTAATTCATTGGCGATTATTAAAATTATACACGTCTCTCGGTGTTAAAGTGACACATGTTAATCGAGGAGTAAGATACAAACAGTCTAATATTTTTAAAAAGTATATCGATATAAACACTGAACTTCGAGCTAAAAGTACAAATACACTAGATAAAAATTATTATAAGTTGTTAAATAACAGTTTATACGGAAAAACTGTTGAAAATCTGAAAAAGAGAATGAATTTTCGTCTTTGCACAACTGATAAAAAACTTGTGACTTATACTTCGAAACCAACCTTTAAAAAATCAATAAAAATTGACAATGATCTTATAGCTGCGATGTTAAATCCAGATTCGATATGTTTAGATCGACCAAGTTATATAGGACAATCAGTTCTTGACTTGTCGAAACTTAGAATGTATGAGCTTCAGTATAAGGACTTGGAAAAATATCGACAACAATTTAATTGTGAGATCAATATAGTTGCTGGAGATACAGACTCTTTCTTCTTGGAGATTAAACATTGTAAACTAGATGTTCTTTTGTCTGAAATGGTTAATGATAATCTTTTGGATACATCTAATTACCCTTCTACTCATCCATTTTATTCTAAAAAACTTGATTCGGTCATTGGAAAATTTAAGGACGAAAGTAAGGGAGAAGGTTATGACGAATGGGTTTTCCTTCGACCAAAATGTTACAGTTTGTTAGGTAAATCTTCTTGTCTAAAAGCTAAGGGTATATCGTTAAAGGATACCGATCTAACACATAAAACTTATAAAGAGTGTTATGAGAAAAACTCAGTCTTTACGGTACCACAATTTAGAATAGGAACAAAAAATCATCAACTTTATAGTTTTAAAAATAGTAAAGTTGCACTAACAAATAGAGATGATAAAAGGGTTTGGGTGGGTAAAAATAAAAGTTTAGCATACGGGCATATAAATATATCTGGAGAAATTGACGTTGATGAAGAAATTGTCGCTGATGAAGAAATTGTCGCTGATGATGAAATTATTGAAGAAATAGAATCAGGTGACGAAATTACAACAGATGAAATTCAACAACCAAACTTTGAGAAAGAACTAATAGATATAGACGATGTGCAGTTCACTGACGATGATGAAGAAGATGAAAATTTTTATTAAATAAACATTATAGTATAAATTTGTTTTTTTTTATTTTTTTATTAATTTTTATTACATACTTTGTGGGTTTATTTTATGTGTTTATAGTTTTTTATAAAAATTTCGATCTTTTACGAGTTTATTTTATGTGTTTATAGTTTTTATAGTTTTTTATAAATATTTTAGTTGGTGGAATTAATATTATTATTATTATTATTATTATTATTATTATTATTATTATTATTATTATTATTTTGATAACGCTAAATTTCTTTGATCGTAATCAAATTGTATAAAAACCTCATTGTAAAAATTATCCTAAAAATTTTATCTTAAAAATTCGTATATAAAAATTCATCGATAAAATTATACTGAAAACAAACCTTGTATAAAAAGTTTTCAATATTTAATTATGTTAAAAATTTATTACTTTGAAAAATTATATTTTAAATTAAAAATTATACTGAAAAAATTTCATTTTAAAAATTCGTATATAAAAATTCATCGATAAAATTATACTGAAAATTCTACTTAAAATCATATATAATTTATATATAAAAATCATATTTTTAAAATCTTATATAAAAACTACATTGATAAAATTAAACAGAAAAAATTTAATTAGAAATACTTAAAAAAATTTATTTTAAATATTGAAAATAAATTCGAAAATAAATTTGAATTTAAAAAAAATCGCGCCAAAAAATCGAAAAAAAATTTCGAAAAAAAATACACAAAAATTAATACACACAAAATTAATTAAGTTGATTACATCATTATGTAATCAAGATAATCCGAAATTAATCTGTAAATAACCCCCCCCTCCCCCCTACATTTTTTATGTAGCAGAGTGCTCCTAACTACCTACTGAAGTTAGTATGAGTCTAGAGTAGGATTGATGAAGCTTGATGCATGCAAGAATTATGATTGGAAAGGTTTACTTATCTTGAAATGCTGAAAACGAATAATTATAATCGTAGTAAAAACCAATTTTTGCATCGTATATTAAATATTTTTAGTATGAAAGGATTGTCGGTAAATAAAAGATAAAGTACGAACCTTAATATGATCTTATTTTTATTTAAATTTGAACGGGGAAGTTTATTACAGTTGAAAACAGCTGATTTAACAGCGATTAAAATAATTTACATAAAAGTTTGAACTTTCGCGTATTATTTAAAGGAAAATTTTCCAATTTAAAACAAGGTCCTAGGTTAATAAAACTATTTATATTTTTTTAAATTAAGGAATTAAATCAAAAGCTTAGATAATTAGAGGAATCAGAATTTTTGGAAGCCAATTACTAAAAGGTATCTCTCGAAAATTTTTTACGGCTTCTATATTTTTATATATAAAATCTTCTAAATCTCTAAATTTCTTACCAGAAAGTATTGGATTTGATCTTGTGGTTGAAAATAAATCATCTAATTTTATATTATTCATACTTGCTGATTTCCTATATATAAAGTTTTTCGTTTGTTTCCAATTATAGCTCTCATAAATGTTCCTTTTGAACCCATTATTCTAATTTTATTAATTTCAATATTTTGACCATTATAAACAAACATAACAAAGAAATCATCGTGGTTGCGGAATAAATTAAAAGTATGATCCTTATCACCAAAAAGCGTAGTTGGATTATTTTTTATTATAAAAGAAATCAAGGATGATTGTTCTTCAATAGCATAATAATCAAACGCTTTATTATTATATTTTATATCCTTGAGGTTTGATGTTTGTATATTTTTAGTTGTGAAGATTCTATTTTATAATGACTTATTTCATTCTTGAGAGTATCAATTACCTTCATTCGGTTATTCATCTTGGATAACTGGTTACTCATTTCACTTAATTCAAAATTTATTCTACTAATATTTGTATTTATTTCATTTATTAGTTTATTATATTCCATCTCTAAAATTGTGATATATCTTTTAACTGAATCATCCACAAATTTTTAATTGACTGCATCCTTTTCATTTTTTGGAGTTGGAAGATTTGAAATTGAATTATTATTCATGTTTGATTCTCCTCTCATCCTATCACTATTTTCATATACAAATTTACTTTCAACTTGTTCCAAAATTGCTTTAGTATTTAATGCCATTGTTCCACCACCAATATTTTCAGGAATTACAGTACTCAATTTTTAAATTTTATTTTATTATAAAAGATCTAGTATAATTTCTTTGAAAGACAGTCGCTTGCGCTCTAAAGATAATCCCTTTTCCTCGGACAGTCGCTTGCGCTCTGAAGATAATCCCTTTTCCTCGGACAGTCGCTTGCGCTCTAAAGATAATAAAATAAAAATACATAATTGTCCACATATTTTTGTATTCTCTTTTTGAATTTGCAAAGTATTATAAATATAACCATCAGTTAGATATAATTTCATTTCTTGGATTGGGATAATTCCATATGAAACAAAATAAATTTTATATTTTTTAGAACAAAGAACCCAATGAGATCCATGTTCTTTTGTTTTTTGAAGATTAAAAAAAATATTATCAGAATTCAAATAATTTTCAATTTCATCTCTCATAATTATTTTACATTTAAGATTTAATTCTTTTAAAATATCACGTAGATAAAAATTAGTTGTAGTATCTGAGAACTGTATCTCGAACATATTTATCTAGAAATTTATTCAATTCAACGCATGTCATTTTTAAAGAATTAAAGAATTAAAATGTTATATGAAAAGATGGTTTTTTATTCAATCGACACTTGTTCATTTTCTTTATTTTCTTCATTTGATTCAATAGATTCATTTGATCCAAGGTCTTTAAGATTAATCTTTATTTTAATATTGATTTTAATTTTAGAATTATCTTTAATTTTAGAATTATCCTTTATTTTAGAATTATCTTTAATTTTAAAATTATCCATTTTTATATTAAAAAATTTAGAATTATACCTGTCGTAAATCGCTTGCGCTCACACCTGGAGGAGATGTAAACAAAAATAAATATTTTCATTATTAAAATTTATTAAATCATCATTTTGATCTACAATTTTAAAATTTATACTTGAAATAGTTTTTCTAATCAATGAAAAATATCTTGGTGTTGATATTTGTTGTACAATTCTATATCCACGAGGAACAGTTTCATATGAAAAACTATATATACATTTTTTTCTTCTTCCATTGTGATATGTTCCGTCAACCAAATCACATAATAATCTTATTGAGGTTGTGTTTGAAATATCTACAATCTTTTCAGCAATAAATAATTCATCAGTTTTATTATTTTCATAAATTTTACCAGTGAATCCTAAAAAATTGCCGAAGGTTTTATCTAGAAATGAAACACTATATCCTTTTTTAATCAACATACTTATTTTTGTTGTTGAAATATTTAATGAAAAAGTAACAATATTTTCTTCACCATATCTCTTTTTAATCAATTCAATTATTAATTTAAATAAAACATCTAATTCATATTTACCAGGTGGAATTGTTATCAAACCATATCCATTAACAACACACATAGTATTTGGTTTTCTAATACCAAATACATTATTATCTTTTGTAAAATTAAAAATTGTATTAAATGTTGTAAACCATGATGACCAAACTTCATAATTATAATCTTGATTTAATTTTAAATGAATTGGAAAATTAGCAGAAAATTCTGATTCTTTAGAATCAAAACTTAAATCTGTTGAATATTTTGTAGATAAAAGGTTAAAAAAAGGTTTTTTCTAAACTTTTCTCCATTTTAGAAAAAAAATTTAGGTTGAAATTCTTGAATTAATTTGGTGGAACAATTACAAAACCTGAACCTTCTTTTTCATCAACACTTGATTTTTGAAAAGCTTTTTTATAAAAATTTATTATTTCTTCATACTCAGGAGTTTCAGGAATCAAAAATATAGTTTTTGGTTTTTATAATTCCAACAATTCTTCAGTAGTATATATTAAATAAGCATCATTTGATATCCCTTGAACTTTTTCGTTTGATACCGGTTGGTTTTCATCCAGAAATGGCTGAGTAGAGATCTCCAGAAATTTAAAATTTGATTTCCATTTATCCATAACTATTTTAAACATGGTAATTTATATTATTTTATTTTTATATTATATTTATCATCTTTTTACTACCTATTTCAATATTTAATTCTTTTTCAACCAAAACACAACAAAAACATTTTCCTTTAAAGCCATCATCTTTTTCCATTGCTATTGTTACAGTTACTCCATTAATTGCTAGTTTATCATACTGTTCACTAACATCAACACAAAATATAGAATATAAATTTTTAAAATATGAAAACTTTAATTGTGGTTCAACTAAAAATTCATGACACATTAAAATATAACTTTTATATAGCATTGATTGATAATTTTTTGCTTTATCAAATGCTATTGGTTTTCCAGGATAATAACTTGAATCTAATTGAACACTTAAAGATTTTAATTATTTATCATTACTGCTTGATTGAATAAATTTTAAATTATTAGTTTTATAATTAATTGTTGAATCTTTAACTCCAATCAAAATAAATCTCGGTCGAGAATTTAACATTGTTGGTTTCCATGAAAATGTACTTCCTCCTAAAATATCTATACAACCTGGTATTCTTTGAAGAAAATTTACCTTGATTGGTTTTGAAATAATGTTTAATATTTCAAGAATTTGAGTTTCCAAATGTGGGTTACAAGTTATAGATGGAATCATCAACATCATTCTTTCAAATTTTAGTTTTGGTGCACCACCTTCTTTTAAAGCTTTTCCATAAAAACATTTTTTATAATCTTCATTTCATTCCATTTTCAATTCAAATGGTATTAAATAAATTATTCTATTATATTGTTGAAAGAATCCAAATATTTTTTTTAATGGATATATTCCATCAAATATTTTGGTTGAATAAAAACTTTTTCTAATTTTATATTCTTTATTATTTTCCTCACCAGTACCAGCATTATATTACCAGGTAATAATGAACTCATTTCACCTGAATATCTTATATTTTTAATTTCTGTTGATCCTAAAGTTATTGATATCTGTTTAAATAAATTAAAAAACCAATTATGTTCAAGAGTTATATCATCAGTTGAATCAACACCCGTAATTTCAAATTTATAATATATGAATGAATTGCAAATATCAAGTGGATTTGATGATTGTTGAATTTGAAACAATAAATTTCCTGGTGAATTTATTGCATCTGCAGATGAAGTTGATGGTAAAACTTCTTAATAATCTTTCTTTTTTTAATAAATGATTAAATTTACTATTTTTATCCAAATTGAAAATAGACATTCTATTTATTATTCAAAAATTTAAGAATTTGAAAACTTGAGATATTGTTTTTTATCAATTATTTTTTTAATTAATAATCTTGACAAAATTGCATTTGTGTGATTCTCACAATTATTATTTCCTGCTTTTCTAGAAACTAAATATTTTCTTAATTCATAAAATAATTCACAGGGATTATTAGATAAATAATAATACTTGGTGTTTTCTCCTTTAATTCCTTCTTCTGTTGTTTCTGTTGATTACTGGGGTAGTTGCGACTTGATTAGTTAGTCTTTAGTTAATTTTTCATCACCAAATTCTTTAACTTTTTCAACTTTAACTTTTTTAACTTGTTTAACTTTTTCAACTTGTTCATCATATCCCGGTGGTTTTTGAACATATGATTTTATTTTTTTATAATAATCATTTTTCGAAATTGAATTAACATCCTTTGTTATATTCTCATGTTTCAATATCACTTATTGAAACATTTAATTCCCTTTTAGAATCAAATGCATTTTCTTTAATTGTTTTTTTCAATCAATTAGTAAAATTTTTTTCTCATCATTATTTGATGTTATGTATATGTATTCTCTTGGTTAATAAAAAATTTTTACCACCAATTGATAATATAGTTCCTTCTTTTTCATGAAGGTATATATTTGTAAGATGAGGTGTGATTGTTTTGTTACCTTTTATGACATCATTATTTACATTCAATTCTAATTTTATTGGATGAATTTGTTTTATGATTTCTTGATTAATCTGTGTTGATTGATCTTTAGTTTCTATATCCTGAATTAGTCTTCTATCTTGAAAAGGAATCAAGTTAAGATCTTAATACGAAGTCGACCAGAGGTCTCCATCCCATAGAAAATCTTTTCGAGGTTCTTGGAAAATTTTTACTTCTCTAGGTTTATTTTGATTTAAAATTAATTCATTTTTTGTTTCTTTAATAACATCAATTATTGGTTTTTCAATTTTTGTAGCCATAAAATTAAGATTTTGATCATAAAGTCTTTTAGATATTAAATTATCATTCCAAATATTTTGCTGAATATTTAATAATTTACAATCTTAAATATATTTATCAAGATTAAAATCATTTACATTTCTAACCATTTTTATTCAAGAAAATTCAGTAATTCATTAATTCTATAATTAAATAATTCTAATTCACTAAATAATTATTTTTTCAGATACTTGATTTTTTTCTTTATCCAATGCAATATAATTATATTTTATAGATAGGTGATTTTCAAAACTATTAAATTCTTACTTGTCTAAAGTATCACTAAACAAATCATTAAAAATACTAACTTTATTTCTTTTTCCTAATTTAAAGAATATGAAAAAATTAGAATTACCGCGAATACTTCTAATGCTAAATCATAATAATTTTGAGCTAAATAAATTACATTGCAATTATTATGTCTACCTCGAGTAAAATAAGATTCCATAATTTATTGATTTTTCATATTGACACAATCATCAAAAATTATTAAATTCTTCTTTGCTCGATTTAATTTTTCACATGGAATTATTTCATGATATTTATTACTCATTGATACATTAATTTTATTACTGGATTTTAATTCAAAAGATTCCCCACATTTTGTTTCTTCATATAATTCTTCACATAAATCTCTAATGGATGTATCATCACTGATGATTCATCAGGAATTTTATTTTGATTTAGAAATAATCCTACAATATCTTGTTTTGTTAAACCAGAATTTAACCCATGAAAAATTATTTGCATTTCAGGTTGATCAATTGTTTTAGAAAAAATTATTAAATTATCATAGTCTATAAAATTAGGAGTTAGAATCATTTTGAACAACAAAACTGTTTTCCCAGAACCAGAACTTCCAATTATCAACATTCTAAAGAATTTGGTAAAATAGAATTGTGATTGAATTTCATAATATTTTTATTCCAAGTTGGTGTAAACGAAGTTCCATTTGAAGAAGACATTTTTAATAGTAAAATTTTTAATAATGAAAAATTATTTATTTTTTATAAAGAGAAAGAAAAATTCCATCACCTTGACGATACGCTATGTCATTTTATAAAGCCACTGCATCAACTCTATTTATTGGTTTTTCTCCAGGTTTAGGATTATCATTTTCATCAAGTCTTATATCTAAACGAGTTCCTGGCGGAGCATCTCTCAAGTTTCCAAGTCGGACTATATCTTAAGAAATCATTAAAGTTGATTAGACTTTTCATCTCCACCAACGTTTAGTCTCTGAACAATCTCCATATTTTAATTATAACGAACTTGGGAGACGTGCTGTGGATTGTTCATCTATTCTTTTTCGTTTTTACCATTGGGATCGGTCATTACTCGAGTTCCTTCATTAAATTTCTCTAATAAAGTGGTAGAAAAAGACTTTAGGAGTTTCCCGAAATTTGAAGGTGTTGAAATTCAATCCATTGATAAAAATCTTTTTATTGAGCATCCTAAATACTTCATTAATGTTCGACTTTCTTTGTTTTGTTTAAATGCTCTTCTAATACCTCCATATAAATGATGAGTTAATTTAAGTTTAGGATTTTCATTATATCGTTTTTTATGCTGTTCATTAATTTTTTCCTTATTATTTTGTGCATGTTTTCGTTCACAATGTTTACATTCAGAATTATAAACATAATAATCCCTCTTTAATCTACTCCTAAATTCACTTATAGGTTTTTCAATATTACGCTTTGTACATACTTTTATTGGTAAAGTAGTGGTGGGTTACTGGGGTTCGCTATTTGTTTAAACCATCCTATTTTTGCCCCGGTAACGCCATATAAATATTGCTTTGACTACCACTCGTCACCCGTTGCTAAGCAACGTTGGAAATGTGTTCGAGTGGGTGGATTGTCCGCAAAAAGTGAGCACTATTACTAATACTGTAATTGCTCGGACAACCCTCGGGTTCAACGAGCTGTCGATGGAAGACCTATGCTCGCTTTACAATGTCCCCTGTGTGAGAAAGTTCAAGATCAGACTCATGTTGGTCGGTAGAAATAGAGCGATGTTCCGGTGACGCGGTGTGAGTACTCACGACTTTTCGATAACAATTCAATATTAATCATATCTGGTGACCTGCTACTTTAGATTTGTTTAACAATAATTACAATTTTATTTAATAAAGCAAGGAAAAAGATTAAGAATATACAATGTTTGTAAGTTAATTCGGTGTTAGAACGGTACCGGACACTTTAGTTCAATTGGCGTGTCAGACGTGCAGCTCTGCGTCGGGCACGTTCCTTGCGTCCCGGCCGGTGATTGCTTGACGGTACTGCTGATGGAGTCACTGCTAATGTGGAATTGTTGATTGAATCCCGGTACGCCAACTGAGATGGGGCGAAAATAAGGGGGTAAGTTACCGCTTCCCATTCACGACTAGCAGCCAGGGCGACTTCTAGTCCCCTTATCTGCGTCCGGAGATTCTGATTTAGTTGGCGCTCCTCCGCCCAACCCTTTTGAGCGGCTGTGAGGCGTTGGTGGACGGATTTGAGCTTTGCCGGGTCCACCCAGGTAGATTTCACCTGCTGCACCTCCCTGGTGAGCTGAATTATTTGTTCGTATAAGGATTTGTTGGATTTCTGGGCACGGGATAGTTCATTTTGTAGCAATTGGGCGGGTTCCATGGCTAATAACGATAAAATAATTAAAGGGTGGTCTACTGATAGCACGCAATCACATAACATTAGGTTTATTTCAAACAAATTAAGGCAAAATCATTTAATGATAAAAAATCTTAATTAAGCGAAAACAGAACAACAAAAACAAAACATTCACAAATTTAATTTTTATTATCAACAGTTCAACCTAAATCAAAATGCCGAAAGAAACAATTGTTTTAAATCAATCACCAGGCGAAATTTAGTTTTATATTCACTCATGGGAATCTTTTCGCCACCCATTCCTCGGGTGTATAGCCCGAGATCGACATAGTCGGTCTCTTCGTGTTGCGGGCTCGAGTCGTAGCGGTTGGCGAGTCCTGGGTCGGGGAGATTGGTTGGGGATGCCAATAGTTGTCGGCGATACGACCCGCCAACAAATCTTCTTCAACGTTCGCCAGATACTGGCGAGCTCGGATTACCTGCAGGTTTACTTGGCACTGATGGGCCTCCAGGTTTGTGAGCAGCCGCCGAGCCTGTTGGTAGATCTCTTCGGCCGAGCTCCATTGGTCGGCTGTTCCTTGCCCTAGATTGTTTCTATCGAGAAACCTCGACGGGGGAAACTCTGGGCACTTCTCCTGTCGGTATTGAGCCCAGGCCCATCTCCATCGGTCTGCGAGAGAGATTGCTGTCTGATCCGTCGGAATAGTTACTGGAATGAACATTATTAATGTGGCTAATCTTAGTGATAGAAAATGATTATGATGGGTCTCTTACAATCTATTTCTTTTACTATTATATAAGGGATTTTTAGTTGATCTCGCGGACATCTTATAGGGAAAATGATTGGTTCGTTTCAAATGTTTGTTTGAGTTACTATCGTTATACATATCTATGATTATCGTGCATTTTCATACTTGTGATTAACTATTTCATGCTAATTTAGAACATTAAGTACGTAATATTGCAAAAATGCGTCCGTCGGAATCTTTGGGAACGAAATACTCTCTTGACCCTCGGATAGAAATTAGCGTTTTGGAATAGGGCTGCGACAAATTTTTCCATTGTAATTCATGGATTTTTTGATAAAATTTAATGACAATAAATCCCGGTATCACCCATTTTTGAGTATCGGACAAACCCAAATTCCCCAAAATTTATTGATCGACAATGACTATTTCGTTAAATGTTACATTTGCGCTACAATTAACCCTTCAGTGTGAGGCTCCTGAAACTTGTGAAATTGAATGAAGTAGTAAATATGGAGTACGATGACATAACTGATATTACTATGGAGAGGCGTATAAATACTTTAGGGGGAAATTGTGATGGTCTGCGATTTAGCGGCCTAACTGCACTCGATCGGGTATTTGGAAGTTATTTGTGGGGTAATAATGGAAAACTTGTGTCAATGGCAACGGGACTATAATAGATATAAGTTGGGTGTAAAGATCGATTAAATATATATGAATAAGAGAAAAATCATTTACAATCATAAATATATATGAATAAGAAAAATCATTTACAATCATAAATATAATATAATTTATAATAATCTCCCTCTCCATTATCCTAGCTTCTTCATTAGATGTTCCAGGCGTCGACGTCGTTTCGTCAGAAATTGGTTGTGTATTCATGTTCAGAAAGAGAAAAAATTCCAGAATAACTTTGTATCGATGTTAGGTTTTATTTAGATGCAGAAGCGGGGATGTCTATACACACTGATTGTTGATGGCCGGAAAATCGATTAATCCTGATCAATTGTTGATGAATTGTTTATTGGGTAGTGAATAGAAGTCGACTTAAATATTTAGATTAAATTCTACATCCGTTGGTCCAGCGTATAGTTGACTTGGACTTTTCATCGTAGACATCAGAATATGTGAAATTTTACAGTGATCAATTTTCCGGTGATTTAGTGATAATTCGGAGTTTGTTCTACTATATTGTCTAGTAAGTCCCTTTTTATGCGATTATTTACTTATTATAACGAATTTTCTTTAGTTGGCGATGGATGCCACTGCTAAACATGCCAGGAACGAATTCGAAAACCTATTCCTGTTTTGGGTTATACTGATCAATTTGGATTATTTTATCGGAGGAATTATTCTTTCTATGTCGATGCTGAATATTCCGTAAGTGGGGTTAGTAATTTAATTAATTTATTTCGCATAATCTTGTAGAGATTGTAGGGATTTCCATGAGGCTCTATTAATTCAGGCATCCTGTATGATTTGGTGGAGGAATTATTCTAATAAGTGGTATTCATCTTTAATGGAATAAAATTGTCTACTCGATGAATTTTTATTTCTCTATTCTATTTAACTTGACTCAATGGTATTTATCACGTTTAATAAGTCCTATAAATAATGCATAATTGGCGCGGTAACCCCTCACTTGTTCCGATGATTTGTGTTAATTCTCAACCCAGCAAAAATCTCGATGGATACTTTATAAATTTTCGACACAAGACAGTTTTGGTGGTATGATCGCAAAAATCGCTCAATGGTTGGGATTACGGTGACGGTTGGAAAGTTATGGTCAATTTCAATTATTATTTATGTCGTTCTCTATGAGGGTACTCGAAAAGGAGTGCATTTGCTAGCTATACTGATGGATGTACTCTGATTTGGAGTTAATTAAATTCTCTGCTTTACTGAAAGTTTAGGGTGAGTTGGTTTCAATAGCTATCATTATAACTATGTCCTTATTGGGTTTCCTAACAACTATTTAACAATACCGTTAATTTATAATTGCCCTTTAAATTCATATCAAATTTAGATCTACGAGAAAAATAATCATTTAATTACATAGCGGTGATCCCGTTTTTTTTATTTGAAAAAGCGCGTCTAATCTCTGATTAAATTCTTAACTTCACCAGGAGTTAAAGTGATTTATTTGATAACGATTATAAATCTATAATTTATAGTTAAGTTGAATTTATTAATTTATTTCATTTCATATCAACGATTTCATATTAATTTATTCCCCGTACCCTTTTCCCTTTAATAGGCCTTAAACGCATTTTATGTTTATATTATATTTAATGAGTGCCCACTGGACAACTCGGTGTGGTGATTTTGAGCCGTGTGTATTTTATTTAGATCGAATTTAAAGAAAACTAGAAACGAGGAAGTAGCCAAAAGACCCCTTCCTTATTTCTCCTTTCTTCTATATGGAATAATATTGACGTTCCGATCCCTGCGTTCCGCACGCCGGGTCTTCACGGGCACAGATCATCGGCGATATTCCACGCACTTACACGAATCTGAATTGTATGTTGATTTTACTGACTTGCGAGGTGTCTTGGCTGTGGGCCGGAAAAATTTCGACAAGTTAATTAATTTTATGAAAAACAAGTTCGAATTTAATATTATAAATATTTATTAATATATTAAAAACAAAGTACAAAATTACTTGACCCAATCATTCGATAAAATAGCATAAAAATACATCTCCCCCACGCCGACATCCAAGCAGAGCTCTACCGAGGTTGCGAGAAAGTGACGTGGAGAGAGAGTTTCCAAATAAAACTACTGCTCACCTAAAAAATTTAACTTGAATAGATTTATAAACAAAAAGCTCAAAAATGGTTTTTGATTTGAAAAACGGTTAAATTTTATGTGAAAATGTATCGGTATTTATACCTATTTTCTGTCCCTAACCTCGCGTGTTAATTTTGATTTAGTAAAACAAAATTCGACCTTGTTATTTTCTAGTGTATTCTAATCTTTATTTTTATTATTTTTTAATTTATTTTGACAATTTTTTATTTAGAATTTTTGTTGAATTATTTCTAATTCAAATTCTTTGATTTAAATTTCATTTTCATGAAATTTTATTGATTTATCAAATTTCGGTCGAATTTGTTGGGTTTTCATGTTATGTTTGTGTTTGTATCGTGCGGATCTTGTTGCATTTTGTTATTATTTTAATTTATTTTTATGTTTATTATTTTATATGTAATTATCTTTTTCTCATATTTGATAGGGTTTAATTGATGTTTTAATAGGTTTGAGTTTAAATTTGCATGTTATGTTTGCATGTGTGTTACCGATCCATTTAAATATTTTCCAAGGCCGTATGTGTTCTGGCCCAACAGTAGTTTTCAAATTTCTTATTCCTAATAAACGTTTCTCTTTATATTTTTGTTCATATAACTTATGATATATACTTTCACATTCTTTACACATACCAAGAAAAGAGGATTTTCCTTTTCCCTTAATAATTTTAAAAGAAACATTTGATTTTTCAATATTACATTTATTACAAATTTTTAAATCTTTTTTTAGTTTAATTATTTTATAATGCATTTAGCAAACACTAGCATGTTCTTTTTTAAAACACACTTAAGCCCCCGTCAACCCAAATAATTATATTTTAGAAGATGATGTTCTCCTGGATATTTTGTCCATGGAAATTCTGGAAGTTTAGAACTTAATTGCTGTAAATCTCCCCCGAAGTGTGAAGGTGTGAAGTGTGAGACATTTTTTGTGTATTTTAGTTTTTTCATGTTTCGCGTTGTGAATTTTTGAAAGAAATTTATTACAAGAATTACAAAAATATTTTTCTCGAATTACAATATTTTTAAAATTAAAAAATTAGAAATTTGTCAATTTTTCAAATTGTGAATTTTTGAATAATCATTTTTTTTCTACCCGATAACTCGAGATTTCACATTTGAATTGCAAAAATGAAAATTTACAATTACACAATAAATATTTTATCACTGTGAAATCACCAATGTGCGAATGTTTGAAAGTGAAAAATTTAAAAGTGAATATTTCCAAATTTAAATATTGTCAGTTAAACAAGTAGTGTGAATTTAGGGCAAACGGGTTTTGTGTTGACAATTCAGTTTTTCTCAAAATTGTCATTTCCCAGAATGGAAATTGACAGTAGAAAATTTACAGTTGAAAATTAAACAGTTGGAAATTTTACTGTTATAAATTTGCAAGTGGTTCAAAGTTGAAAAATTAAAAATTGTTCAGTTGACAATTTGGCAGTAACATTTGGATTACCCTGGCCTTAGGGCGGTCAGCGTCGTTCTCCCTAAAATCACATTACTTATAGGTGGTGGGTTACAAGGTTTCGCATCTTGTTTAACTGTATGGTTGCCCTAGTAACGCCATACAAAATGATGCTGATCGCCACTTGGCACCCGTTGCTAGGCAACGTTGGTAATGTGTTCAAGTGGTGGACTGCCCGCAAAAAGTGAGTATTATTGCTAATACTATAATTGCTCGGACAATCCTCGGGTTCACGAGCTGTCGATAGAAGACTTGTGCTCGCTTAGCTCTGTCCCACGTGAAGTAGTGTTCATGATTGAAGGTAAGTGTCCCGATTAACACCTGTGCATACTTATTATGAGAAATGATCTAACTACCACGAGTTTATTGAAATCAACACATGTAGGGATTCAGTGTGAGTTAATGGGGTGGGTTGGCTGCTCGGCGTCGAGCACGCTCTTTGCGTCCAGGCCGACGATTTGTGGGCTGATTAGTAGGCTGATCTGTTAGCTGAGGGTTTTTTGGCACCATCTGGGACGGGGCGAACACGAGCGGGTACGTTACCGCTTCCCCCTCCCGACAAACTGCTAGAGCGACTTCTAACCCTCGTATTTGCGTACGCAGGCTCTGGTTGAGCTGCCGCTCCTCGGTCCAGCCCTTCTGTGCTGCGGTCAGGCGTTGGTACAATGTCTTTACCTTCCCCGGTTCCTTCCAAGTTGCTTTAATTTGTTGGATTTCGCGGTTCAATTGAATAACTTGGGCAATTAATTCCTCATTTGCTTGTCTTGCGTGGTCCAATTCGGTCTGTAGGATTCTTAGGGAGGACATCGCTGTAATTAAATAGATCATTTCAATTTATGATTGGTCAGGTTAATTAATCATTGATTTCATTAAACAAATCACGAATTAATTCCAGTTACAGAAAAAAAAACACCAATTTCTAATTATTTTTATCAGTTACTACATTAAGTTGTCCCTGTTATTTCATTTGTCTGGGCAATACCTCTCTAGGCTTCGCTTGAGGGCTTCCACGGTATATGGTCGCCTGGTGTCTCGAACTGGGCGAGGTGGGTAGGCGACTGCGATCCGCCCGGCAAGGATGTCCTCCATCACGTTTGCGAGATACATCCTTGCCTTGACTACTTGCAAGTCCACCCGCTCCTGCACCCGCTCCCATTGGGTGAGGAGGTCCTGTGCGTTGGAATATATCTCGGCAGCTGGGTACTGTTGTCTATTGAGTCCATCAGAGTCGTTATTTGGACCTAGCGCCCTCCCGGTGGCGGGATACGGCCACTGTCGCTGAATTTTTCCGAAAATTTTTGCCCTTTGTGGTGACCTCTGTTCGTCGGCTGCTTGATCAATGGTTCGTTCGATCGGCATGTCCTGTTCAAAAATAAATCATCATGATCGGATATTCGCGTGTGAGGAGTAAAGATCAGTTTGTTAATTGTCCGCTTAATTTTAATAACCTTAAATGGGATAGTGTATTTATCAAGGGCTAGGTCGTATTACCTTTAAATTCTTCTATACTTTGCAGTTGAAGTGAAACAGGCATTTGTCTGTGAATTTATTAGGTAGCCTATTTTGCTTAGGAGTTCGTTTTGGGGAAACCTATTAATGACAGGTTTAATTTACACGGACATCTTGCAATCGGTTAGGACTATTGTAAGGATACGTGTGTTTATTCATCTACGTTGCGTCGAATCGATAAATGAATCTTGTAAGGTCGATTTGGTGATTCAACCTTTTCGTACGAATGGCGATAGTTAATTCAGGTAATGCATATCCGGTGTTTGGCTTATTGAGATTTTAACGAGAGGATGCGTCGATTTGCGGCGATAGCCGAATTCAGTCAGTCCGCATCCGGTGTTTAGCCTAATGAGATTTTGACTACAGGATGTATCGATTTGACCTTAACTGAATTCACCGGATTCGATTTCACAATTGGGTTGAATTGCTTTAGTAAGTTAACTTTCTAGCTGTTTAAATCTATCAATGTTTTTTTGAGGGAATTACTAGCCACTATCGCAGATCTCATGATGGATTCTATCGAATATATGTGGGCTCTTATCCTATTGGATTGTTATTCAGTATTTTACGGAATGACCAAACCACATTGTGGAATTTATATTCATTTCTTTACCGTCGGTAAGCCTTACTTTCAGCTGATAAAATGTTAACGTTATTTTACTACTATCCACTTTATGTATCATCAATATAATTTCTGATTGTTTCTCTATTTTATTTGGTTTGATTGTGTCGATTAATCTATTTTAGCAACCACCTATTCGATTCCTAACTATAATCGCTTCTTATTTGGTCTATGAGCTTACATTAATTACGAAAACTTTTGTCTTTAACCAATAGAGTCTATTTCTCTTGCTCGAGGAATTGTTTTAATCCAAATTAAGGGTTCATTCTATGGACGAATTACTGCGAGTTTTTATCAATAGTAGCTTTAGCTGAACTCAAGGATTATGTATTGACTTTTTCACTCGGATTAATGATTTTGCTTTAAAATTTATAAATTACTCTAAGTAATGGGCTACGGTAGTTTGATAAATTAGGTAAATGTTTTACTCAATGGGTCGAAGCTTTACTTTCCTTTCCTCAAGGATTTATTTGACCTTTAGCCAAGAATTTTCTACCTTTGCTGTACTTAATCTAATGTCAATCATTGAACTAATTAGGGTTATTCAACGTTCCATTGATTCTTTTTCTCCATAACAAATTATATTCATTTAATTAAGGAGAACTTATTTCAATTTTATAAACACGAATTGTAGTAATTTAATTGACAGTTTACCTATTCTTACCCAATAATGACTTAGTTCAATTTAATCAATGATGTATTTGAAATCAAATTGTCTTAATCAACAATATAATTCGATCACGTTACTGAGTTGTTAATTTAATGATTTTTATAGTTTTATTTCGAAATATAAATTCAATTTAGTACACCAATAAATTCAAGTTATTAATTCAGGTTAGCTATATCAACGACTTCAGTTTAACTTATCCCCGTTCCCTTTCCCTTTAATAGATCTTAGGCGCATCTGTGTTTACGTTATATTTATTGAGTGCCCACTGGACTACTCGGTGTGATGATTTTAAGCCGTGTGTAATATGATTTTAGTCGATTTTACAGAACCGAGAAACGAGGAAGCAGCCAGAGACTTCTTCCTTATTCCTCAATTCAGCTATAGGGATGAATATTGACGTTACGACCGCTGCGTTGCGCACGCTGAGTCTTCACGGGTACATATCATTGGCGATTTTCCACGCACTTACATGCATCTGTACTGTGTGGATTTTACTATCTTGCATTATGTGTCGGCTGTGGGCTGGAAAAATTTCGACATTTTAATTTATCACAACATATAAAATAATTTATGTAAATAATATTTATTAATTATAAATGACAATCACATAATTACCCTTTTCCACCATTCCAAAATTTGTAAAAATTAGCATAAAATAACATAAATACCGCTCTCCCCACGCCGACGCCGAGCAGAGCTCCATTGAGATGCAGGGACGTGACGTGGAAAGAGGGTTCCACCATAAATATTTCTCACCTAAAAAAGGTTTCCAATGTAGTTTTTTCAAGATTTGAAAATATAGTCTTCAAAAATGGTTGAAAAATGGTTTTAAACAATTTTCAAAATGGTTTGTTTCGAAAAACGGTTAAGTTAAATGTGAAAATGGATCAGTATTTATACCTATTTTTCTCGCGTGTGAAATTTGATGCAGTAAAACAAAATTCGACCTTGTTATTTTCTAGCAAATTCTATTCTTTAATTTTAATATTTTTTTGATTTATTTTTATAATTTTTTATTTAGAATTTTTATTGAATTATTACTAATTCAAATTTTTTAATTTAAATTTCACTTTAATGAACTTTTATTAATTTTTCAGTTTTGTCGAATTTGTTGTGTTTTCTTGTTGTATTTGTGTAGGTATCGTGCGAATCTTGGTGCATTTTGTTATTATTTTGATTTATTTTTATGTTTATTATTTTATATTTAATTCTCTTATTTTCTCATATTTTATATGGTTTAATTGGTGTTTCCAGGTTTATTTAAATTGCATGTTATTTTTGTGGGGTGTGTTTCTGATCCATTTAAACATTCCTCAAGGCCGTTTACGTTGTGGCCCAACATAGGCAAATATAATATTACTAATCGATTCCTTTACGTTTGTTGAAATTTCCAATTTTATTTGAAAAATAAAACTCACTCGTTGCACGGGGAAAATTTAAATATTGTTTATCATATAAAGAACTAACTAGAAAGAGAAATCAGAACAAAAAAAGAAAGAGAAGGAAACTATAAAGTACCCAATATTAAATCTGGAAATACCTCAATAGATATGTTAATATAATTAAGAAAGCGAAATCTCGGTATAAAAAATAATAACTTCATTTACACGAAAACCAAAAATCCAAAGGTGACAAGTAAAACACTAAAAATTCTATAACATTTATTTCATATTCATTTTAGACAATTTTATAATTATTATAATTTTATAATTATTATTATAATTATTAATAATTATATCTAGACATTTAATAAAATTCACAATGATCTATTTCATAATATTTATAGTTTTTGTAGAATTCACCCATGTGTTTTAATTTTTAATTCATTTTTATTTGATCTCTAATTTTTGTTTAATTTAAAATAGCTCATTATTTAAGTTATTCATTAATTTTATCATTCATAAATCTTTGGAAAAGTTATTTATAAATCATAATTTTTACATAACTTATCTTTTATATAATTTATATTTCGATATCATACAATTTATACCTCAATCTTGTTTTCAATAATCGAATTTATAAATTTGTTGTATTTTAATAAATGAAATAATAATCGGTAGTTCTAACTCAACGTGCTCTGTAGATCAAAACACAATACTCCCAACGTATATTTGTATTTACAGCTATTTATCACAAATTACACACCCAAATTATTACAACAAGAAATAATATGTGTTATGACCACTCAACGAGTCGCGCTGCGATTGTTTCACTTTGTGCACTTTATTATAATAATCACATTCAATAAACTGAGGCTGTTTTGATTCTAACTACTCTATGAATTTCATTTAACTTTTCTGCTGTCCTACTTCCATTGGATTATATTTATTATCGGAATCCATTTTCGATTTCTTCATGCCTACTTGAAGCAAAATGCCGGTGGTTTCCAATTTTGACTTGATTTATTTAGTGGTATAATTCATTTGATTAATGATCTTCAACTCAAATCGCTTCTATTTGAAAATTCTTCTTTATTGGTCGGTAGCTTTTGGTATTTCATCGACAGTTAAAGCAGTATTTTGTCTAGCGTTGTCATGAAATGTAGAAGAATAATTTCGAATATGATAAAGTGATTTTTTTATTGCTGGTAGAATTAGTATTATAGCTTTGAGCAGATCTACCAATCGAATGAAGAATTTGATTGACATTTATTAAACGGAAACAAAGTAACAAAAATATAGGAATAGAAAAAATAATAATTACGACAATTCAAAAAGAGTATTTAAAAGAAAATGAATTTTCATCAAGTTTCGTGAAAATACTTTTCACTAGTTTACGATTAATATTTGAATTTGGACGTTTAAAATATAAATAAAGGATATAGACTAATACTGATGTCGAGGCTAAAATCCGTAGAACTCCAAAAACTAAAGTGGCAACATATCTACCGATCATTCTCGAGGATACACAATATCTCGTTGATGATGGCATTTAAAAAAAATAATCATAAATTCATAATAAATAAGAAGTTGTAATTTAAATAAAAAATATTATAAACATTTAAAAAATAAAAACCTTTAAAAATAAAAATTTTTAACTTACCATTTGTCCATAATTTTTGTAATTTCTGATGATAATTATGAAACCATGTGTACATGCATTTTTTATAATGCATTTCGTTTATATGTTTGATATATTTATCCTATTACTTTTTCACTTTCTACGCAAAATTTTAATTATCTGTACTTTCTATAATATAGGTTTGTGTTAAAATTAATTTGATGATCCTTCAATATTCACAAATCATGTGAATTTTAGATGCCTGCTAATTAAGATGTTTTAAAAAGTAATTTTTAGGGCTTTTATTTTGATTCATAAAAATATGAAATTATTATTCAAGATATTAAATATGACTTTAATTCTTCAATTTCATTTATATTTTATTATTAATTTTTTTAGTATTTTTAAGAAATTATATGAATTTTATTTTTGTAATAAAAATTTTATTATAGAAGTGTAGAAACATATACAATAGAGAGAGTTACCGCAGTTTTTTTTTCATCGTAATTCGAGCATCGCCGCAATTTTATCCCGCGTAACTAGAGGGATACATGTATATCTTTGTAAAGTATATATTGTTTATATTAATTCACTAAGTTTACTTACACGCATTTTTAAATATAATTTTTAGAGTCAAATATAGTCTGTGTTAGATGTGTAACCACAACGAACCTAACTGGGGTTTTACATGAACACTTGTGAAACATTGTAAGCGATCTGATGCCATCCACCTCCAATAGGTTCTTGTTCTTTTATATCCGGTCATTTATAGGGTTAGGGTCGGCGCAATCGTTATTAATTGTGGAACAGCTTTATCTTGAAAATAAAACGCTCCGATTTAAAAGATATTTATCTTTCATTATAATAAATAATTTTTAATAAATGCCTAGTATCTAGCAAAATATTAGTGAATAATAAATTAATTCTATTGCTCATAACATTACTAATATGTACTTAATTAATGTTAAAGTTTGGCATAGTTTCAAGAACATCAAAATAAACTCAGAACTCTAAAATTGTTAATTCATAAATAGGTAGCTCTCCGCCATGCTGCAGGCATGGATGCAGATGTCGAACTGTTGCTCACAGAAAACGTGATCCTTTACGTACTCGTCAAGTGAAGTATATGTACAGTTCATGTAGAGATTGTTGACAAAACAATCTTTTAGGCACTTTGATCCATAACCAAAATCGACATCAGAAAAATAATCCTGCGAGGCAGTCATCTGTATTAACAACAAGGAAAATAAATGAACCTGAACATAAAGGTCTATGATTCAATTAAAAAAATTATTTTATTCTATAACTAAATGATAACAATCGAAAATTTATTGAAAATAATAATATCCTAATTTGTTTAAATCTAGCCGATAATTTGTACATAATTTAATAGAGTGATCAAATTCTAATTATTAAATATGTAAAACAAAATGTTCAAAAAAGCCTAAAAATTACCTAAAATCTATTGGTCTTATAGGACCACTGCCGAAATCCTAGAAATTGAATTAATAAATAAGATTAACTTACTGAAGTGATTCCATAAAAAATAAAACAAGAAATTTAGAAAATAAAAATAAAAATTTTAATAGAGTTGAAAACCTTTAAATAGAATTAATAAAATTAAATTAATAAAACATTAACAATTATTATAAGTATAAAACGGTGATTCCTTGTGGAAACGGAAGAGGATTATTTAATAATCGAAACTTTTTTTTAATAATATAATTATTATTTCACGGCAACGGCTCATTTTGTTATTCACTTATCTGATATATTAAAAATTATTATTAAAAATAAATATTTGAAATATTTAATCCAATATTATTATAATTAAATGAAATAGTTAAAAATCGAAATTCAAAAATTAAAATTACACTGAAATGAAAAGTGGAGTTACAAGCTCTAAAAAGCGGTATATAAACAACCGTAAATTCTTGTTAAGTTATTGAATTTTTCGGAAAATAATTGTGAATGAAGTAGTACATTATTAACAAAAGAAATTGTTATATTAATGAAATATGTTAATGTTGTTTTATTCGCCAAATTTTGCAGTTAATAAAGTTATTTATCGTGAGTTTCAATCATCTTGAAATTAAAGACCGATTTTTGAAACCAGAAGTAGCGGTTAAGTGGTTGGGAGTTCCAAAGTGTACTGCAAAGTTGCTACTCTTTCCGTAATAAGCAGGTGATACATGTTGCTGTGATATTGAAATTTTTGTGCCATTGTAATTTGGTAATCAACCGTATCGAACAATAAAAGATGTATTGTTTGGAATTCGTTATTATTATTATGTTGAAGTAGGTTCAACTATCTAAAATCTAAAAATAATTTTTATTTAAAGTAATTAAAAAAATTGTATTTACTAACCCGGGGTTTTAAGCCTACATGAACCGTCAGATAAATAATTATTAATTTCACATTTTACCGACAACTAATAATCTTTATGTTTTCAAACAAATTGCAGAAATTACTGAAATCGCACAAATTGAAAAAGTTACTAACGCCGATTCTGACAATTTGCTAGGACAAATAAACGAAATAAAAGAAAAAATTCGTAAATAAAATTTAAAACAGATCTTGGCTTATTTTAAAAATACTACACGATTATTAACAACTATTGACATTTTTTTAAAAAAAAAACAATAAATAATTCTAATTTTATGCATTATTTAGGACGATTTAAATAAATTAAAATAGGAAAATCTTTTATCGGTAACTTTTGAACCCACTAGAGTATTAATTTTAGCATTCGTGGCGTCGCAATTCACCTTTCTTTAAACTATAAACCTGTTTGTACAGTACCGACGTCATTTAATGACTGGTATCATCTGGATGAATCACATTATGCAGCTCCGAAGAGATATACAACCTAGGTCACAATTAAGAAGTTTTAAAACCAGCAGAAATAAAATTTTCATCGGAATTTAATCAGCGATTAGACACAATAAAATTATTTGCATTCTACATCCTTATTGAAAGTTTATTTTGCGAAATTAAAAAGTCATCTCTTTTCAACGTTTTAGTCAAATGTGTTTCAATATTCGCTATGATGCTTTCTAGCCAGCGGTCAATGACCAGCTAAAATAAATATCAAATTTAATTAAAATAATCAAAAAAAACTAATTTATAAATAAAATAAAAATTAATAGAGTAAAATAGTCAAATAAAAAATAAATTTTATTGACTTAATCACTAATTTTTAAAATATTTTTCGTGTGATAATCAATGTAAAAAACCTTTACTATTTATTAATAAATAAAAACTGGATTCATTCATAATTACATATAAAAGTCATACCTAAAAACCAAGTATAAACAACCTAATTTAATATAAAAAATTTTATTTAAAAGTTACATTAACATTTTATAGTGGTAGTGAGTTACACAATCATTAAGTTAATTAAATCACTTAATTCGAAATATATATATTTATTTACCAACAAAGCATAAAATCCAAATTACCAGAAAACTAATTCGACAAAACAGATTGATGATATAAACATCCAGAAAAAAATTGGCACTAAATTGCGAAATAATCTTAAGTAATAAGCCGATGAACACAAATCAAACACGCATACTATAAAGTAAAGGAAGATAACGAAAAACTAGGTCACTTAATTTATTTATAGAATTAATTTTACTTGTAAATGTAGGCCATGGCAGTTGGTTAGTGACCAGAGGTTGATATCTATTTTATATGCATCTAGTTAGTTAGTTTTTGCTGGTACCGTATTTTGTTAAGTAACTTATTATTGGTAACCATATATTGATATCTAATTATTCAGTAACTAGACATTGTACCTCGTTATTGGTAACCGCGTGTTGATATCTAGTGGTTACTTAGTTATTGGTAACCAGTTGTTAGTATTCAGTTGTTTAGTGCCTAGTTAGCTAACTTTTGATTTTTAATTGATTGTATATGAATTTATTATTATTAAAATTATTATTATCCTTTATTTTAAAAGGTTTTTTTATTATATCATGTCAATTTAGGTCAATTCAGACTTCCCTTATTCTTATTAACTTCAAAGAATGTTTTCTTATGTAATCTAACATTTATTTAAGTTTTATAAATTTCACGGTGATAAAAGAGATTCTGTGGTGCTTTGTTTTGAACACCACAGTTTAAAATCAATAAATTAAGCCTTTCCTGTAAAATTCATTAGTATTCTAATTCTCATTTTTGTTTTTAGATTTTCACAGAGGCCATCAATAGTATTATCTTGGGCTCCTATTGTAAAATAAACATATTCACCCTAATGCTTAACAGCAAGTTGATAATTATAATTTAGAATGCAGCTGAGATTCCATATTTCAGACTAGTAGGCAGACCACACATCTGAACAAATTAAACTACTGTTTTATACATTTTCAATCAAATCTGTTAAATATTCTCGATTTCTTCTTTCAAAAACCTGGGCAAACCGTTTTTTGCTATTTCTTCCAATACCACCGAAAATCCAAATTTCTCTCTATCTTCTGTCCTAGTTATGTTTAGTTTTTTCGAAATCAATGTTTCATCAAATATCAATAATAGTACCGGGGGTTCTCCTATTTGTAAATTATCTTCAGTCAGACTCAATAAGGATGTTGAATATACTTCTGAAAATAAATTAGACCAAACCGCCACAGTTTGATTGACGTATCCTAACATAATTTGTATTTTTTTAAACTGGTATTTATAATAACCAAAAGTATGTCAATTGAATTAATTCTATAAGAGAGGTAATATTAATCTATATTTTTATTATATTTTACAGTTAAAGCATTATTTGTAGTCAATGTATACAACCAGTAGTTAGTGTATACTACTAGTTACACTCGATATTTATTATTATTAATCTTTTAAATTAAATAAATTTTACAGCATTATTAAATACTTAATAGAAAACTCGAAAATTTCTAGAGTAGACCAGTAAGTGTATTTATGCGTATAATGTATGCACAAACTAGTGATTGTATACATTGACTCAATTTTTATGCTTTAACTGTAACATATAACTAACAATATCAATTGATTTAACATTAATTATTTAATTCATTTTTGGGTTTCTGATTCTAAAGTAAATATGAAACGTAAAAGTTAGAGTAGACCAGATTACATAAGTTGAAATTGACGATTGTCTAGAATCTACCTATTCTTATTTACTTTAAAACATTTCAAATTATGTGATCGAACTTACGATTTGTAATTTACTTTTGTAAGTTTTATCTTATCGCTATAGTGTGACCGAAACAACCTGTAGCCCTTTGAAGCACATGATTATTTAACCGTAGGGATTCAATCCATTCTATCCAGAGTCAAAAATATTCCTTGGGCAGTGTACCTCTTTGGATAAATTTTTTTTTATCAGCAGTGGGGATTAATCTAATAAATTATTTATTCTGTATTTTTGTTAATACTGGTTAATTGCCAGTGATGGTCTTCATATAACTGTCATATTTTATTAATACATCTAAGCATTAGCGCATTTAAAGAACGCGCTCATCATATATTATTAAAACGCTGCTAAAATAATTCATTCTACATAACAGATTAAAATAATTTTACTTTAACCATATACTTCAATATATTTCAAAATACGTATAAAATACATTAAAAATCTTACTTTCATAATTTTATTGTAATCAACTTTGATTCCAAAATAAATTATTGCAATTCAATATTGTTATCGATCAAAACTTATTGTTTACAAATTTTAAAACAAAATGGAAATCCTAATTGAAAAATTAAGTTTTCGAATACTCATGCTTCAACTAAATAGCAACTCTTTTAATAAAAGAAGTTACAATCTCTTCAAAAGTCATAATTTATATAATAATTTATTTAATTCAAAGTGTCTAATTAATTCTGAATATTAAAACAAAGTTTTTAATATTCATTATTGGACATCACTCTCCTCTTCATTCTCTTTTTACTTCTTCAGCCATTCGATTATTCTTAATTTGATTGAGTGTGGAAATTGTAATTCAACTTGTCTTGGTGATAAGAATTTTAAAATTTTGTAAGGTCCTTAATATTGAATTCCCTCTTTCATTTGTCTATGTGGTTCCAAGCGTACTAATACTTTCTCTCCCATCATGAAAACTAGAGTACCCCGGTTGTCTAAATCTCTATTTTGCATAGTTGTAGCTGCATTTACTAGATTAGTTTTCGTTTCATCCTCAATTTCTTCTCTGCATTTTTGTATATGTCCTACTCTCGTATATAAATTAATTTTCCGGCCATATACAATTTCAAAAGGTGAGAATTTTGTCGAGTTTTGTATTGTAGCATTCAAACTAAATTCAATCGTTGGTAACAATCTACACCAATTATTCTTTGTTTTAATCTCTGCCAATGATGTTGCGAACATGTCCCGAAATGTTCTTATGATTAACTCTGCTAAACCATTCGATTGATGTTCGTACGGTGAAACTAAATTCTTGTTTTATACAAAATTTCTCCATCCAATCACGAAACATTGATACTCCAAAAATTCTTTCTCTATCTGTAAGAATGCTTTCAGGTCAACTAAAACGATATATCCAATTATTCAAAATGACATTCAAAATTGTTGCTTCATCCTGTGTACTTGTTGCTGATAAACTGACCAATTTACTAAAACGATCTATTATCACTATCTTGTATTTCTTACTTTCTTTTGTCTCCATATATGCAATATTCACTACTATCTGTTCTAAAAATCGTTCTCCTGTTCTTGGCAATAAGATTTCTTTTGTTCGTCCTTGATCAATCTTTCTACTAACACAAATCTTGCATTTATTAATACACTCTATAATAATCTGATTCTATAATAATCTGATTCATGGATGGCCAAAAGAAAAATTCCTTTAGATAAAATAAGGTTTTCTTGATACCCAGATGGCATAGTTCAATATGAAAATAATTTACTAAAGAGTTTACATACGAGTCTGGTACAACCACTGCAAGTTTTCCGTCTGTATTAATCATCAATATGTCATCTTGTATCTGTAATATCTTCAAATACTTGAATATACTGCTACTGATTGTTTCATAAGATATGTGAGCCTTATTTCCATTAAGATGTGATATGATTTCTGAAGTAACTCTGTGTTGGGCTCAGAGCCACAATTTAAACAAAAAATAAAAATTAAAATTAAAATCAGAGAGTGAAGGTAATGGAACAAATCACTGTACACAAACATGCACCGCACGCAGAGACCAAAATTTAATGAAAAACATATTAATTAAAACAAATTAAAAATATAACAAAATTAAATAAAAACAAATAATTAATCAAAATTCGGAAAATGCCTACAGATGCAAAAAGAAACATACGAAAGATAAAATAAACTGCCAAAACCTTGCAAAATAAGGTTTAGAAAAAACATAGGCAGAAGCGGCGGCCAGAAAACAAATAAAAAGGGCTAAAAATAACATGACAAGAAAATAATAATAAAAGTAAAATTCAAAAGTAAAACAAATTATATATCAAAAAATAAAGAAAAATATACAAAAAATAATAAAAATAATTTTAAAGTAATAAAATAATTAAAAAGCCCCAAAAATCGCGAAAAATCGCTTATTGGTCGCACACATGCATGAAAATAGTATAAATACAGTGATGAATTCCATTACTTTTAACTTTTATGCCAATTTGAAAACTATCAACCTTTACGAGGAATCAAACAATTTAAAACGTAAGGCATTTGTTTGTTGTGTTTTCATATTTTTACTGTAACTTTTATATGTCTTTATCATAATGTTCATAGGTTAAAATTAAATGTCTCTTTCATTTCTATGCTAATTCTATTGTTATGTATCGTCAGACCCCTATTAAATTCATATATAGTATTAGTATAGCAATAGACGGTTCATGGGACGGATCTCGGGCCGGCTAGTGGGTGAAAACCCTTAGTTGAGCTCGCGGGTCATGGCTCGTGAACCCCTCGGCAGTCCGCAGTCGGGTCTGGCGTTATGCACAGGAACGCTACGCAGGGCGCCGTTGTATACTCGGGGTGGCTGCTGAAAAGTGGCCGGAACGAGTTGGATTAAAATCAAGGATCATTCGACAACACAGTCAGGGGGAATTTAAGAATGATCACGAATAGATCAGACAGCATTTTTTTATGGTCGGACTAAATGATAAGGAATGGGTAGAAGGGTTAAGGTATAATTACAGCCAAGTGTAAGAAAGGTGGTATGAATAAAATCCAAGTATATGAAAGCCAAATAAACTAACAGAGTAGTTGTGATGCGTCGCGACAGTCGAAATACAGATTTTATAACTCAACCGGAGTGACAGCACATAAGGATCCTAAGTTATCAACTCGTAAACTTTCAATATCTACCATCCCTCAAGTCGAAAATTCACTCCAAAACCTGGACTCACAGTAAATCGATACATCGTCAATTAAATCAATAGTATTAAACCTACGTACCATAATGGCAGTCACGCATAAGTGAACAATAGGTATTCGAACATAAACTAGACATTAATCCTACAAACCACGTAAAATACATCACGGACATACTCTGGTTTGCCTAGACGGAACGACTAATCCAACCCAGTCGTGATTTGAATTGCGTTATTAAGTAAAGATTTATGTCCAATTAATTAACTATGAATAATTAAATTAGCTTATTAACTGTAAATATTTTTTTTTTGGTAAAAAGTTAAGTGTAGGTATTACGATTTAGTAGCACTATTTTAGTAAGATATTTATGTCTTAGAGTGATTAAATATTTTCCTTTGGATAAATTAATTATTCGCAAGGGCATGCGACAGCAAATAATTAATTAAATTTTTATAATGATATACAGGAAAATACTTGCGATTCAATATAATGATAAATGAGGGATGTATTTTAATAATAATTTAATAAAATATTCACGATGAACCACAATATTCAAGAATCGGTAAAATACCAGCACCACTGGTGAGTAACATCCAGGGTTTAATAAAGGTCCTACATCATATTAGGTCCAGTATGGCCCAATTTGAAAAGCTTGGCAAGATGTACTTTGAACCGGACATGTGTCGCTGAGGAAGTTCCACAGACGACGGAAAATTTGTAATGAAACCCATGACTTAAATATAGAATAGGCCTCATAATTTCCCGAGAAACCAGAATGTTAGAGGAAAATTATCAACTAAATTCGACTCGAATTAAACCTAAGGTGAATATAGATGACGCGGATAGTGTGGATTCTATCAGAGAACGCCGTACCTATAAACGTACTAAGGGGGAACCCAGAGTAACTTTTCGTTTCAAGGGAGTGTAATTAAAATAGAGTCGATAACAACAATCCGCCTATCCAACAAATATTTGTACGATGTCGCCACTGCGATTTGCGGTTTTTGGATACCAATTTCGTTAACATCAACGACCATTATTCAACATAATCCGACTCAGTTTCAATAACCCCATTAAGTCTAACCATAAACGAACTCGTGGTAACAGTAGGGACAGATTTATAAAATCCCCCTCGAAGTCCCTCCCTGATGTATCTATACCCCTTTTACCACCTCACCTCTCAGAGAACCCCGCTTTTAAATTTCCTGTTTTTATTTTTAGGATGAATAACCATAACCATGCAGAACCAAACAATCTACCAAGGATACCCCGTCTTCCCCCTCGATCATGGCTGTCCGCCATAAATGCGAGGAGCTCAAACAGAAGTACAGTGAGCTCGACGTGAAGTACGAGCGAATAAAGGGCACCTGGGCCCCACCGGAAGCCTTGAAGGCATTGAGACAAAGGATCGAACGGCTCACTCGAGCTCGCGATGAACTGATCGCTGAATCACGCAGCCAGCGGCTGCTAATCAAGGAACAAACAACCGCTCTACGACGTGCGTTCAAGGACAATGAGCTCCCAGGGAGTGTCTGGGCTAGCCAATTAAATGTCATTCCGGCCCATCACCTTCCCGTCACAGATGTCCTTCTTCCTCCCCCAGCCTCCATCAATCCAACTCCAGAAAACCCCATCCCCGTAGTAACGCAAGTTCTCCCTCAACTACCTACTGAAGTCACGGAAAATCCCGTCGCGAACTTGGCTCGGCGTCGGCCAAATTGAAACCGGCGACTTCGCGATCGACGTCGTCGGGAGGAAGAACTCATTAGAGAAGCCGAACCTACTGAGGTCCCCTGCCGGATCGATGATATGCCTCCCCCATACCAAGAATTTGAATTCCCGGAACTCGACCCCGATATCTGTTACGCCCCTAACATCGTTTTCTGATCGCCTGCCCAGTCCATCCACATCAATCTAGTGGATGAGGATCCGGAACCATTTCAGGTCACTCAAATCCTCAATGAGTTAGGGCTCGGCACCGAGGACATCGCCATTCTCACAGGCGAAGTATCCAACAACATCTCCTCCCAAGAAGTGGCGGGTCCCTCGACTCGGAGAGAGGACAACCGCCCAGCAGATCCTCCACCTTATAGGCCGGCAAAGCGGAGATATCTCCCGACAGACATCGACGAGTAAAATTAACGGGGAAGTCGAAATTGGCTCCGGCGATATCGAAGAGCATGCCTGAATTATCCACCCTTGACAAATTGTTATTAATGACCATGAATCCCTTTTTGTTAATCTAATTTATCCGTAATAGAAATTTTTCTTCTTTTCTTCTTCAATGTTGAAACTAAAATTAAATAAATTTGTCTATGAGAGGTGTGGTGCGAATAAAAGGTATAAAACCTGATAACTCGGTGCAGGGGCCTAAGTAGCGTCCATGAATTTCTCTCCGGGATTAAAAGGCAAAATAAGCTAATGGATGGAAGCGTAAGCCCTTCTAACGGCAGCTGATAACCGGGAAGACGAAGGTCCTTCGGGGAGTAGTGTTAGCAATAGCGCTCACCTGCTCGAATGGCATTCGGCCATTGTGTACAGTACCAACGTGATTTCGATCATGGGTACATAATGGTTACTAAAATCGTGTGGCGTACTCGGTAGTTATCCCTAGCCATAAATAGTGAAGGTCACATTAGTGGGAAAAGTAAATTCTGAAAGTCGAAAACTCCGATACGTCCAACTCTGTCTTCGTTTTGCTTCTGTTTAATAATTTTCATAATATTTGAACTTCCTTGTAAACTATTGATGTACCGAGTTCTACATTTTGCCTCTTTGGCATCTTTGTGTTCCACCTGACAATGAGAGCATATGGTATTATTTAAACGAGACATACCATCAACATTTCAATGTTCACCTTTTTTATGTAGTGTTTAGAAAAACCAATGCTTTATGGTCTGTTCTTGCAATAAATTTTTTTCCATAACGATATTATTTGAACTATGTTACATATTCTTGTATAGCTAAATGTCCCCTTCTCGTCACACAATAACCTTTATCATGCGCTGTTAGATGCCTAGAACCATAGACTATCATTGTTTCTTTACCATATTCCTTAATTTAGCTTAGGACCTCCTCGATAGTGCCAAAACTGGCGTCAGTATCTAAAATAAACATCCTATTTTCTCGAGGAAAATCTAATATTGGGGTTTCACATAATCTTTTTTTAATGTTTCGAAACTTTCCTCGCATTCCTTTGTCCATACAATCTTTTTCTCGCAACATGTTGTTGTTGCATATAACGGCGCTGCAATATTTGCATAATCTTTGATAAATCTTTTATAGTAATTGGTTAATCTTAAAAATGATCTTACTTGTTTCGCGCATTTCGGGAGTGCCGCAGACTTGATTTCATCTATCTTTTTTGTATTCGTTCTGACACCATTTTCGTTATTTGTATGTCCTGAAAATACTAATTCGGTTTAATAGGTATGGCATTTTTCTAGGTTTATTTTCAGTCCTGCCTGTTGAATTCGGTTAAAAATTTCCAAGATGTTATCATATTCTTGTTGATTTTTCCATAAATCAAAATATTGTCAAGGTAAACAACCACTCCTTTGAATATTAAACCTTCTAGCATGGTATGCATCAACCTTTGAAAATTAGCCGGCGCTGTAGCCAATCCGAACGGAAGTCAATTAAAATAAAACTATCTTGCACTTCCTGAGCTACCCGATAATATGTCTATGGACGAAAAATACTTTGAATTAGCAAGATAGTCTAATAATGTTCACGTATCTGCCATTTGGAATGATTTTTTTCTGTAATGGCATTCAATCCTCTGTAGTCCATACACATCCTTATCTATCCATCTTCTTTCTTTACTATTACTACTGGGTCATTCCATTCATTCTTACATTTTTTATTACGTTAGTCTTTAAAAATTCTTTTATAAAAAAACTTCTACTTTCTGTTCTAAATGTATTGGTAGCCTCATTGGGTGTAGCATTACTGGATTTCCAGTCGTCTTTATTTCATGTTTTTCTAATTCCGTATATTCAAGGTCAAATATGGAGGCCATGAAAATATTTCCAAATTTCTTTACTAAGCTTAGAATGTTTTTGTTATCTTGTTTTCCCATGCTTTCTTTTTCCGAATGTTTTTGTGATACAAACTTTGTATCAATATTATTTACTTCCATTAGTCGTATCCAAAAACTATCCATCGTGTCTATACCACCTATAAATTCTGGTTTAATATACTTCATTACAATCGCTTTAATTTGTCGACTCTTTTAGAACCATGTTAAATTGATAGTTATGCTTCCTAATGACTGTTCGCCGTTTGCAGAAAGTACTCCGCATACAACAATTCCACTTGTCTGTCGAGGCTCATGGATTCCATAACATTTCTACTTCCATTTCGTTAATTACTATCTTACTCCATTTCCTTCTGTCTTTCGTTTCACACATCTTTCTACTTACTTCTATATTATTTTGATTTCTTATATTCAATTTTTCGACTCCATTGACGAAATAAATGCAATTGTGTTCTTCACATTTTTGTACTATTTTAATACTCTTCGCACTTCGTTTCATTTATCAGTGAATCTTTTTCTTGATTGGTTTCTGCTTCTTTATGAACACAAGCTATTCTTGAGTTTTTAAAATTTTTTAACAAATAGCAATCTCGAAATGCATGATCTTCTTTCCCACATATCAAACGTTTTTAAAGAGACATTCAAATCTTCTGTGTTCTTTTTCTCTACAACAAAAACATTGTCTAGCTGAAAAATTTTTTGTATTTAGTGGGGGTAAACCACGGCTATGATTGCATAATTTTGTCACTATATGTTTCATCAATACAGTAAGATATCTTTTTCGAAACGATGTATTGCTCGGTTTTATTTCTCTCTTTCCGTATTTTGTCTCGGAAATCTTCTTGGTCCGATATTAATACTGAAGGTCTCTTATAAGTCTTATATGCCCCATCTTGAAAACGGTCTTCCTCGTCTTCTATTAGTTTGCACAACATTTGCATAAGTTATTTTATTATTATTTTTTATTCCTTCTGCCTCTCTATCCATATTTTTGAAAATCTTAGCCAAAGTTCTAGTCTCTCCTAATTTCATGCCTGATTTGGTAGCCAGTAATTCTTTAATGCGATCATTCTGCATTCGTTTGGAAATAACTTCCTGCACTATCTCTTTTTTCGACATACCAGAATCATGAACTTCAGTAATCAATTTGCGTACCCTAATTTTAAACTTTACAAATTTGACATTAATACCTTATTTTATTGAACTTAATTCTTGTATCTTGCTCAGAATCGATTTTTTAACTGTGAATGTTTCTAAGAACCACATCCTTGCCTCACTATCAGACATTTATTTTCTCTGTGTGGATTTGATTTCTTTCCACAGGATTTATGATTCGTCAACCAGCAATAAGTCGGATACTGTTGTTAACTGTTGATCCTAAGTTGGTATCCATTTCTCTATGTCGGTTAACCCTTTTTCAGCTTCGAAGCGGCTTTTCCCGTCAAATCGCCAAATATTGAAATCTAGCAAAAATCGTCTTTTTGGGAAGTGACTATAGTAATCCATTTTGAGTTTGACTTCTCGTTATTATATTGATTGATTCGGTGTGGTCACCAATTAAATCAGAATTATTTGACATTTATATATTTATTTATTCATAAACTTAAAACTAAATAAATCTCGCTAATTTAAACAAATTAGAATAATTTCAAAATCACTCTTTAGTTAAGAATTTGAAGATACGATTGAAAAGGAATATACAAGTCAAAAATGAATATTGAACTCAACTATATAAGAAATTCCTCCAAGCAAAAAAAGATTGATTTTCGCCGGTAAATAACTAGAAGATTGTATGAAATTATCAGATTATAACGTGAAAAAAGATAGGACCTACCATTTATTTTTGAGAATAAGATGGGGTAGCTAAAATAAAAACGAAATCCAAACACGATTCCAAAACAAAACGAAAATGAAGGCCGTACTGACAAAATTATTTAATATAGTCAATGAAGATTTCATGACAAAAGACATTGTTAAACGGTGAAAGGCAAGCAATGAAGAGTATATGAGAGTAATCGACAAACTTGAGGTGTTAAAAATATTATGCAAAGTAAGCAAATATGAAGCAAAAGTAAAAGTCTGAAAAAGACATACGAACAATAGAAACTAGTTTTGAAGGATTGAGTAGAATGTTCGTCAAGAACGCAGAAGAAAGTTTACATTGTAGCAAAACTTCTATCGCCAACTTGACATGTGCTTCTTAAAAAGAATTTGAGAAGTCACAAAAAAATAAGTATACCAATGTTTAAATGAAAAAGTAGTGACTATGAAAGATGGAAAGCCTTATTTTTGATTTACATAGAAGAAGTTTAAGATTCAAAGATTCAAACAATGATACATCTAAAAAGATATGTAGATGGAGAACCAGATCGGTAGTAAGAAATTTGAGATATTCAGACGAATCTTATGATACAGAATCAGCTCGGGTAATAAGAAATCTGGGAGATTCAGATAAATCTTATGATACAGCTCTTATGGGACTGGAAAACTATTATGGTGAAAAGCGTAGCTATTTACTGAACATAGTAAGTATTATCAAGTCTGTTAGAGATTATGAACAAAAAGATTTGGAAGCATTTGCCGAAATGATGGACAATATAATAGTGAGTTTCAAAAAAATGGAACGAGAGAATGAACTGGGAAATGGCTTTTTATATCATAGATTACAAAAGAAACTATCCGAAGATGTTCATAATCTACAACAATGGGTTAGATGTTCATAATCTACAACAATGGGTATAAAGGAAAGCTCAAATACTCAAAGAAGTAAAGGAGATCAAAGATTAAGGAAATGACGATAAGCCAAAATTAAAGAATCAAGAAAAAGAGAGACGAAAGCATTCCTTACTGTCAGTCATAAGGACAATGTCACAAATAATGAAAGGATTATCATAAGGAAAAGATGAGTGAAGACCAAAGCGATTATTATAGAAAACCCGAGCACTGTGAAAAACCCGTGCTGTCAACAAAATTTAGTTTGAGAGAAATTGATGAATGACAAAAACCCGGTATAAAAGGGAACCTGATTCCAAATTAAATTTCATGTAATTGCTCAAAGTAAATGAGCCATATGGGAAAACCGAGAGCTAAATTCACTTAAATGAATTGGGAGAGTGATCTCAACATCATAAATGGGCGTCTACCAACTAAGTTAATTTAATTGTCATTTTGAGGAAAATCAATTATAGAATCAGTATAAAAAGAAAAGCCGAATCAACAAAATCACCAGTTTGGTCGAAGACAAAACCAAAAATTGATATATTTGAAGTTAGAATAAAACTATAATTCGTTAAGAAACCTTAGTCTTATAGTTTCGCACCAGAAAGGAGGTCACCCATTGGGAAGACTTATATCCCAGCGTGAACTTGGTAATTGTGTAAATAATTGCGAAATTGGTAATCAATTTGTATAAATCTAAATAAATATTATTGTGTTAAGTTGTTTGAATAAGGACTCCGAGAAGTCAGAAACTAATACCGATTTACCATCAAATACCCAATATATGAATTTACCTATTCAAATATTTTATGCCACATTTTGCTAAATCATTCACCAATGAACATACAAAAATGAAAGTAAACAAAGTTTATATTTTTTGTAATCGTATTTAGCAAAGACATTCATATAATGATGAAATGAAGATTCCGTATGAAGAAAATAATATAAAAAAGTTTGTCGCAATATTTTAATTAGATTTATAAAAATTGAAATAAAGAATTATTCTGCAGTCAGCAATTTCGTACAGCACTTTCAAAGTACCCAATTTTAATTTTTTCAAAAACATGCCTAAGAACTCATGCACATCTGTAACGGTAAATCAAGTTTTACTTAGAGAAGGTTGATATGCAAACTGTACAAAAATCGATACATTCAGTAAAGTCAAAAATATGTCGAGCCCGATCGTTTGGAGTGAGAAATCAAATGCACCAATGTCGTATATTGTACTTATTTAGTTGTACATTTAAACCCGGAATAGCAAGAATATAACTTCCCACGTGTTTGGACTACTATTTATAGTCCAGATTTTTAGCTGTCACTTTTTTATATAAATTTGATTGATTATTCTAAAGTCAAATTTGTACAAAATTATTACTTTTAAAAAAGATATAATAAACATAATTTGGTGAAAAAATAATTGATAAAGGCCAACACATGGACAATTTATTAACATCATGAAAATGCAATTATAATAACCGTATGAATCGCCGATTGAATAATCATGAAATTAGCAATCTCCTGCCACAAATTTGGTGCGATCAAAAACACAATCTCCCAAGGCAATCAATTGATTGCCTTGACGGATCAGTTTCAACAATTTGGTAATTTTATGATTGATATTGCATGCAAACCATTCCTCAACCGCTGAATCAATCAGCGCATTTTGAAAGTTTTTTTCGAAAATACTTTTCCAATTAATCATTCGATTGTGAAGACTGAAAATAATAATGAGTTTATTTCGGGTCTTAGAAAATTATAATTGTTTTAAAGATTTTAAAATATTATTTATTGATTCACAATTAATAATTATTAATTAAATTATTAAATATATTTGGCAACGACTTTATTTACTCTTCGTACATATATTTCGATAGTTTAACTGTCATCTTTAGGCACAAAGATAGAATGGTAATTATGTGAAGAGCTCGTTAGGCGGAAGTAGGATGGAGAATATTAGGTATTTGATGACTTTAAATCTTTTTTGTTAAATGCTCCTCAGTTTGAAATTAAAAAAGGCCGGAAGAATGGAAAATTGCCTCCTCTTAAGGATAAAGAGTTTGTACAAAAATGCTGAATGGTTTGAGAGAAAATATATATATATATATATATATATATATATATATATAGGAATAACTGACTACCGGTTTCATTAATTTTTTGAAAATTTAAAATTTTTGAAAATCATTAAATATTAATGTAACTTTTTTTCCTTTTTTAGTATATATTTGAATAAAAATAAAATATTTTTTTTAATTTTGTAAATAAAATAGTATTAATCAAAATTACTTGACAAATAAAATAAAATTATAATAAATAAAAAATTTTAAAAATTGTTAAAAATTATTTTTTATTTTTAATAAATATTTTTTTAAAAATTTTTATTTTTTAATTTTGTAAATAAAATTATATTGGTGAAAATAATTTAATATTTTGAATAAAATTAACTTATTTTAAATAAAATTTTTGTTTTTCATTTTAAAATAAAAATTTAAAGTAATTATAAGTTTTTAAAATTCTCCAAAAATATTAAATTAAAACATAAAAAATGCTTTTTGTATATATTTTAGTAAAAAAATTTATATTTTTACTTTTCTAATAAAATGTTAAAAATTGAACAAATATAAAATAATATTTTTAAACTACCATTTTTTATAAATTTTTTGAATTTTATAAAAAAATTATATTGTTAAAAATTACGTGACATTTTAAATAAAATTAACTTACAATTAATAACAATACTAGTTTTAGTTTATTATTTTAAAATGAAATTTTTAAAAAATAATTAATTATAAAATATTGTTTATATTTTAAATAAAATTTTTTTTTAAATTCTCCAATAATATTTAATTAAAACATAAAATAAATTATTTTGTACATATTTGAAAAAAATATAATTATATTTTTACTTTTTTAATATAAAATTTTTTTTTAAATTTAAAATATTTTTTTAAACTTTCATTTTTTATAGATTTTTTTAATTTTATAAATAAAGTTGTTCATAATTATTTGACATTTTAAATAAAATTAACTTAGATTAAATAACAATATTATTTTTACTTTTTTAATTTATATTAAAAAAATTTGAAAATTAATAATTTTTTTATAAAATATTTTAAAATTTGTAAATAATATTATATTGATCAAAAACACTTAAAAATCAGGATTTTATTTTTTTATTTTTATTACATAATTTTTTTAATTAAAATATTAAAAAAATGGACTATACACTGAAAAATTCGTACAAAATCGGCTTATTTTCTTTTTTTAATTTAAAATATAAATTTTTAAAAAATCTTCCAAAATAAATTTAAAGCATTTTTTATTTATATTTGAGTATAAAAAATTGGATGGGTAAAAAACTTTAAAATATTAATAACAAAAAAAATCATGTTAAATTAAATAAAATTTATTGATTTTAAAATTATGTATGGAAAATGAAATTAATCGATTACTGGTGATGGTTACAGATTTTACCGTGACACTAATGTGGCTCAAAACCAAATTAATAAAAGAAACGGAAAATAATCTGTGTTAACAATGGACGGGAAAATTGAACATTTTTTTATTACCTTTCTAGTTGTTTCAATAAACATTCCACGGTTGCATTGTTAGCAATAAGATTCTTTCTATGGTATTTTGACATCCATCCGTTGAGATAATCAGAGTTCAGCAATTGGTTCATTTCACAGGTAAGTAAATACCAACCAGATAATCCTTGATAAATCTCGAAACCAGGGAAAAATAGCACACAAGCCGGATCTACGCATCTGTTTGAGATAATTAGATTCAATAAATATCCATTTACTAGAAGTACTATTACTTTATCAGAGGCTCCCAAGGTATCAGTTCAGGGAATCCGAGGCTTTTACTCACTTGTTCGTGAAGATCTACTGTAAAAGTGCCTTGGAGAAAATATATTTAAAAACTACATATAAAAAAATATAAAATATAAAATGCTACTCTCAAAATTGTATGTTTTATTGCATGTCTACTTCAAAAACAAAAAAAAGTAATTTTACTGATCCAGAATTTCCAAGATCAAAAATTTCTTGATCCAGAATTTCCAAGATCAAAAATTGTATTGATCCATAATTCTCGAGAAAAAAGTTTAAACTCAAAATTAAATATTTTCCAAAAAACTTTTATCGAAAAATTTTTATGTCAACCTCAAGAAATCTCCTATATCAAAATTTTTTCTTTTTGCAAATTTTCGTCCAACGAGCTTAGCAAATTTTTAGTCAATCTTTTGTTGTAGGATGACAGCAGACCAATAAATTTATTAATTCCCAATTTTCGGTTGATTTTTATGAAGCAAATTTTTTTATTTCCCCGAAAAATGATGCGTTATTCTAGCAAATTTCAAAGGTAAAAAAAGTGTTGTAAAACTAGCATTTCAAGTGGAATTTATGATATGGAATAACACTCGGTCCAATTACTAATACTAATGGCGGAGTTTCAATCGCATTGCTAGGTTCGATAGAGTTCTCACGTAATTTCAAAACTATCATGTTTTCTCACTAATACAAATCAGCGGTTTCGAATCGACAGTAGATTTAGGTAATTGTAAGAGAAATTGAATAAGAATTAAAAACAGATTTCTGAGAAAATGAATATTATTCCCATTGTGTAGAAATACGGTATTTCAGAGTTCATTTATCGGTTTGTAAATCAATTTTATTGAAATTTATGCTCAACTTTAAATTAGGCAGCTGAGTTAAAGTACCTCTGGAGGTTGCTTTTCAAAAATAACCATAATTATTGGATGTTAATTGAGTTGAAGTTAAAACAAATTTGATTGGTTGAAATAATACCAGGCGAAAACATTGATAAAAATTGTGTGATTTACATGTTAATTGAAATCTTATAAAGCATAAAGTTAAGGAAATGGAAAAATCAATTACTTATAAAATCCCTTTCGAAGCGTTGTAGTAAGTATTTGGAAACTTTTAAATTTAATAACATAGTTGGAGTAATTAATCAAGACAATAATTGCTAATATTCTAATCCGCTATTATTAATATAAATATACTCATTGTCATTAGTAAAATCTTGTTTATTGGTTTCTTATTATATCATTAATATTGTGTGGAAATAATGAAGCATATATAAAGCATATTCACCTGTGGAAATAATCTGAAGACACAATGTCAGACAAGGAATGGATGCTGGTAACAGTTCACAAAGAGTAGCAAAATGGTCGAATCTTGACCAACCGGTCAGAGCTATTCCGATGAATTTCCCAGCACCTGATTGATTACTATTCCTAATTCTCGACACCCATGATTGATTATTTTTCACATATACGCTAGTACTGACAATTTGTTGCACGGCCCCGTTAGCACCTTTGTATGCACTTGCTGCCCAAATCCTCGGAAATATCGATAGCATATTGTTAAAATACTCTTAACAATATCAATTTAACTCTCGATATGAAATGCTTAAAATAATAAAACCTTCTTCTAAATTCAAAACCGGAGCATAATTCCAGATCATAGGTTCCACGAAATCGCGCAGATTGCACGCTGTACGTACAAATATATTAAACCAATCACACTTTCTTAAATCGTTTCTTACTAATAAGTAAATTCGGATCAATATCCCGCAACATATCATCCCAGATTATTGGCTGAAATGATTTCTTCTTCACATACATAGCAAGTTTTACTATATGTTCCAAAAATATGCGTGATTTGTCTAGATCTCTCATTTTACAACTTTGACAGACGTTGAAATCAAAAACCTATGAAAATAAATTTTAATAAATGCTCAATGTTTCAGTGGAAACAAATAACAGTAATTGCTTGGATGAAATATTCTCGCTCTGTGCTATCATATCAATAAGATAAATTGACTTTTCTAGAATTTATATCACTCTACTTAATGTTGTGTGGATGAATTCATTAAGGACGCATCACGCGGAAGGGAGAATTATCTATGAAGGTGAGTTGGAAAGGGTGACGGAGCTTGGTAAATAAAGGATTCAGTAAAAACTTTAATTAAAACTTTTTTATTCAACATCAAACCGATACTGGAAAACTTGCTAAGTTTTGTTCTGACACAGTATTAGCAGTACGAGCAACTGGATATTAAAACAAAACAAGTTGAATTCTTTCTATGAATGAAAAATAGTATTTTTCATAAAATCTTAAATTTCTATTACTAGTAGCTGGCTTATACGGAGTGTCAATTTGATGTTCACATTCATCTGGAAGATTTTCTATGAAAATGACATTCTTACCCCCTCTGTCCTTTTTAATTCAAACATTTCCCAGTGGTTAATTACAGAAAATATTTGATAACAGCTGGAAAATGACGATAAATAAATCAATATTGCTATTATTAATGATTTATTCAATTAAATAGGGTTAAAGGGCGGAAACGGATTATACGTCCGTGTAGTTATAACCTTGATTGGTCGAAATCAGTGATTTCCAAGGTGGCCGATACCATCTCTCTTAGGGGGTGCTGGAATGGTCCAGGGACGATATAATACCATCGGTGGATTTGGCGGGGTGGTTGAATAAAAATAATGGCTCCGTAAAAACATAAAGGGAGAGAAAATAGAATAACCGTGCATACGTTTTCATTTGTTGTGTAACATTATGAATAATTTAGGGATCCTGAGTAATTGTCGTATAAAAATGGGGCGCTAGACCAAATGCATTTGGGAACCTCTGGTCTAAATACTATCGTTTTTACTTAAAATCACCTGCGAAACTATTCATAATCCACCTCTTATTAATTCTATTTTTTGAAATTTTATTGCTTTAATGGGATAGGGGTCTTGCACAGCAGCGAGAATAAACATCGAAACAATTAATTAAATTTCAAGCTACATACTTCATCAGCTCCAATATGCAGCCATTTGGAATTGGGGTGGAGTTTAGTAACTTGATCAATCATTTCTTTAATTAAACTAACTAAAAAATCCGATATAGCTAGTTCAAAATTAATTTAGTAACAATACTTGATTCCTCCAATGAAGGACAAATTGTCATTGGATATTTAAAATTTTCCCGCAAAGGCCGAAATTGTTCTTGTTTCAATAAAAACTGAATATGGAAATTAATTGCAAATTTTTCTTCATATATAATCAAAAGATGATATTAATAGAGATTTAGTAATAATTTAAAACCACGAACCCAGAGGACCTTTTGAAAGTATCAAACTGAAAACGGGGTTGCAATTTTATTTTTTCTAAAAATTCTTTTGTTACTTTGGATAATAGATTAATTTCTATATTCGTAAACAAGTCTTGACTAAAAAAGAATGGGTAAAGATTTTAGCATAGTATTTACGGTTCTAATAAACATCACATTCTAAGAATACATTCATATGACATTACAACAAATTAACATAGATTGGAATAAGGCATTAGCGAAATAACTAGTATGGAAAATTTTACATTACAAGATAATAATTCTTTTGCTATTGTCAATAATTAATATACAAAATATTTTATATAATAGATGATACAATATTTGTAGTAAACATTCAATAAAATAACGTTACCTCTAGGTGCCCGAATGTTTGAATTAAGGGAATAACACATATGTTTTCATCTTTACAAAATATTAAAAATTCTTCTAATTCCTCTTTGCTAAAATAAAATTAATAACAACTTAATAGGTAATAACAACCTGTAAGCATCTCGGCGTGAAATACATGATAATTTTCCTTCATACGGAAACATGTCTTCATATTCAAGTAACAATCCATCTAAGCCATATTTTTTCAAAAACCTAACGACCTAAAGATTATTGAATAGATATTCTCAGATAATAACTAACCTCTTTTAAATACGATAGTTTTACTGGTGCTCCTTTAAAATCTATATGAATAATTCTATTGGGGAAAATAAAACTTCATCTTAGATCACAAAATTACTACTTTAAATTTAGATCCATTTTAAATAATTTTGGATTTAAAACCTAAATAAAAATAGATTAATTGAAAACTTTGCCAATAAAAATGTTTAACATATGATTAAAACAAATATAAATATAAGCAATGTCAAATATTTATTAAATTAAATAAAAACTATTATTATAATATTCTGGTTAAAATGGATAAACAAAGAAATTGTTTTAATAATGCGAAATTGTGTTGGAAACAAAAATTCACGAAAATAAAAAAATAAAATTGAATGAGTCAAAAAACTAATGCATGGACTAGAAGCATTAATGAATGTAGGTAATCAGCATAAAAATAAATTTCCTCTTAACTATTTCGAGTTGAACAAATCAAGTACTAACGAGAAAATACTTTATTATCACAACATGACTTACTTTTGCTGGGTACCTGATGGGTAAGGGAAATATAGATGCGACCACAGCCATGAGGGCTAAACATCTGGGTTCAAGAGCTACTGCTGAAGGTTTCATTCTAAATAATCTGTGGGTTACTGAGTCTGAATTCTAGGTGCTAGATTTATGTTGTTGACGCCTCCATGCTTATTTAACTTTAACTGTCTGAGACTGAGTTGTTTGAGCACGGTTTCAATTTCAGTGACACTGGGTCTGACTTTGAAGGCGTTGTTTAAGATTCATTTTGCTTAATTACAGAGTTTGACCTTGGCATCATCTCGAGAGTATTAGAGCTCAGTTATATACTATCTGGATACTATCTATCTTCAATTCAATAAATATAAATTTCTTCAGTAGTCGAGATTTTCCAATCACTACAAGGTACTGGTTCTTAAGGAGTGAGTTTCTTAGCCGCGTCCGGTCTCATCTAGGCTTTTTCCTGCTTGTTACATCGTCGTATCAGAGATTCGGCTCGCTCACTCGGTTTCAGAGCTTTGGCGTGATAATCTGCTACATCTTGACAAAACTATTAGTTGTTAATTTTGCAATATCAACAGAAAAGTAAATTTAACTGACATCACTTTCGATGAAAGTCAACAACACAGCTACTCAAAAATTAATTAAAGTTCTAACAATCCTTTCTTCTAATCACATAAATAATTAAAGAACCGGTAACATGAGTATAGCGATTATACTTATAGGTAAATTGCATTAACATTGATATATCTTGATAGGTGATCACACGAGACTATTAAGAGATATTTTCGAGTATTTTATAATTGCGATCAATCTCCAAAACCAGAATAGTTTTAATTCTCTATAAACACCACGGTAAACAGTTGCGTACTATTACGAAATCAGAAGAGTTTAGGATAAAATAAATAAAACACAAACATGCAGAATACGATAAAAAATTTTAAAATGCCATAAGTAAAACTCAAATTCTAAACGTAAACAACAAATTCAACAGGTGCATATCGAGCCCAGTCTCCGAGCAAAAATCAAAATTCTTTTGAAATCTAATGATAATGCCAAACACCATTCGAAATAGAACGTTTCGGGAAACCTCCGACGAATAGAATAGTAAAAGTTCCAATAGAGAACGAGTTAGGAGAAGCCTAAAAAGTTTAACTTACATTTCGGTTAAATAAACTATAAAATTCACCAAAGCCATCGAGGCTATGAAGACATCTGAAGTATCAATCCAGAACATGAGCATTGGAGCCATCTTGTAGTAATGTATTACTGAATAGTAGTGGTAGAAACTAACTAAGCAAAATGAGAAAACCGAAAACTGAACATCTACGGATAGATCAAACGATATAGATCGCTTCAGAGACACAGATGTCTTAATAAATCCAAATGTGTTATATATTCAGAAAGAAGAAATAAAAATATCAAATGAAAAGAAATTTGAATAATGAACATCAGTTCAAAATAACTTATGAATTTTAAATGGATAGCAAGAACAAGCCAACATAAGAAAAGAAAAGATAAACGAAGGCTTTATCCTAAGTAAGCATATTGAATATGATTGCATAATGAGAAAATAATTTCAAAGATCGTTTTTATTTGAAATTATTATTTTTTTATCATAATAACTCATTTCAGGACATAATGATTTTAGGTACCATTTTGTGTATTCTATTAACTTATTGACGAAATTCTTTGATAAAATTAATTATAATCTTGAATAATTTTAATTTTTTTAATTGCATCACCGAGAGAAACCAAGCCCAATAGAAATCGAGGTTTATAGAGACAGAAATCGCTCTTAACCATGATGCCTGCCAACTGAATAATACGCACCAAATTCGGAAAAGAGAAGAAACGTAATTGTTAATGCTATTAATGTTTTAATAAAAATAATGCCAATTTTTATTTTGTTTAAAAAAAGGAAAACGAAATAGAATCATAATTTATTATTTTTATTAGTTAATATTTTATTTTTATTCAACAAATAGAATTTCAGAAAATTTATAGAAAACTACCATGAAATTGCAAGAGAAAATCAAGCAAAAAGTTAATACGAATCCCTCGAGAATATGCATTAAGAAATATTTCTTTTATAAATAATTACAGTTCCTTCAAGCATTTTCTCTTCTGATGGAACCAGCCAGGAGCAAAGAATCGGACATACAGCATGTCGTGAAAATTTCAACCGATTCAACCTGATTAATTTTGACTGAAATAGTTGTTATTCCTTGAAAATTAAAATCATTTATGGAAAATTATTGTGTTGTTTGAATTTTTAGAGTGATCTTGTTGCGCGAATTGATATGAGTAAAACCTACCAAAGAGTCAAAAGACGTAGAATAATATTATTAAATTGATAAAAAAAATTCTAACTTGTGAAAAGCCTACTAGGCCAAGATAATGAACTTTTTATCTAAAGAATACGACGATAATAACTCCAAATAAAAAATATCCAGAAAACTGCTGATTAAATCTAAAGGTAAAATCAATAAAATTAGTTAAAATAATCCCTCACCATGAGTTGTGGTGCGTAAACATGAAATTCCAATCTATTTTTATAAATGAATTTTTTGTTTAAATCGATAATTTTTAAAGCTTGCATTTTGGGATTTTAAGGGGAAGGGATGCAAATTTCCTAATTTCGATCACATTTTCGATTAAAAACAAGTTATTAGAACCTTATACATAGTTCAATCGACCAAACTACTCATAAATTAATAAATTAAACCAGAAGCTCCTCGAAATTGACGAAGTTCCAACCAGATCTTACCATCATTTCATAAGATATTATATTTTATCATAAAATATACATTTACCTTGAGTAATTTTACATCAACTTCATTGTTATAAAATAATTCCAAATCGAATGTCGATTTGATCTAAACTTTCTTCCCAATTATTCTAGTGCAACCAAATCGAATTAAAACTGTGGATGCGGAGAGGTTCCGGCAAGACGTAGCCTACTACCACACTAAGGCCTTGAAACAGAGTCAGCGAGCCGAATCAATGATACGAAGATGTCGCCGGATGGAGACCTGGGCTCGACCAGAACAGGCAAAAAGACTGAACCAACAGAAGGAGTTATTAAGAACCCAATACGCCGAGATGATAGTCGAATTGGACAAATTAAAGAGGAGAAATCACCAGTTAACGCTAAAAGAAACGACAAGGAAAGAAATCAGACACCACCCCAGTGTTGGGCCGGGACTGGATTTTGTTTAAATGAATTGGAAATAGTACGCAAACATATCAATGCAGATTTAAAATCAGACCCATAAACATCCAATAAACAACCTTAAAAATATGAGAAAAATGAAATTAAATATAAAATCAAATACATAAAAGTAAATCAAAATAATAACAGATATGCACCACGATCAGCACGAAATTAACATAAAAATAACAAGATAACATAAAGATTAGACCGAAAAATGAACAATTCATAAAAGTTATCAAATAACGAATAAAATGGAATACTTTCAACAAGAAAAATCCTATTTAAAAAATTAAATAAAAAAAATTGTTCATCTAATATAATAAATTGACAAAATAGGAATTAGATATTACAATTAAATTCAAGGTCAAATTTGGTTTATATGCATCAAAAAGAACACGCAGGGTTAGGGCCACAAAACAGGTATATATACCAATTCATTTTCTCAGAATTTAATCATTTTGTGAGCAAAAAAAGTCATAAAAAGCTCATAAAAAAGATCATAAAAAGCTCATCTGATTTTTATCAGGAAACTAGTATTGTGTAGCAAAAGCTTTAGTCAACCAAAACTACGAATTTCTATTAACAGAACGCTATCGGACAATTCTTTCGAAGTGAGGACGAAGGATATTTTTGGAAGTTTGATGTGAAAATGAGATGATTTAACAGAAATTCAAATTATATGAGTTCAAATGGACTGAGTTTTCAATATGTCGAAATATTTCCGGCCCACAGCCGAAACATACCGCAAGATATTAAAATCTTCATACAAGTCGATATGTGTAAATGCCGGTATATCCGCCAATATCTCGTGCCCGTGAAGATTCCGTCGTGCGTAACGACAGAATCCAAACGTCAATTATCATAATCTATAGAAGCAGATGGAAGATAGAGAGTCAGTCTTTTTGCTGACCCTCAGTCATCCATCTCCCAAAAAATCGACCTAAATTATTACTTACTCATCGGTTCAAAATCTATTACACTGATTAGTCCAGTAAATACTCTTAAAATCTTAATATCAATATATCTAACCTTAGTATCAACTAAAAGGGGTGAGTGGTGAAAAATTCGAGCAAAATCGTTGCAACGACAAAGTTAATTGTTTAAATTAATTAGAAAATTCGATAAATAGAATAAAACCTCAAACAAATTAGAATTACTTAGTAACCGTAGAAAATAAAAAATTGGCTAGACTAGAACAATTAAATTAATACTCAGTAACTATATGTTGAGGTCTCGATTTTGGTGAGGTCTCAATTTGCACTGGTGTTTCTTATATAAATCAAAAGACAAAGTCGATATATAAATAATTTATTAATCAATAAAATTTACCAAATCAATTATGACAATTTTCTTACAAATTTAAACTTTTTGATCACCTTTATTCAATTCAAGATTATCAATACAAATAAAAATTGGGTGCTTGTTATGTAAGTGTTGAAATGTGTGTAGGTGCGTGTTATATAAGTGAATGCAAAAAATCGTGATGAACTATATCTGTTCTATTTTAAGATCTTCCAAAGATTACCTTCTTCAGATCGCTTCTTTTTGTGGTAAGATTTTAGTGGGCATTTAGACCTAAAATATCTCAGTATTTATACTAAAATATTTTGTCTGTAAAAAGGGTTTTTATTTATTTAATAATTTATTTGAAAGTATTTCGTATTACTTTGAAAAATTCGTTAATTTATTTATTTAACCATTTGCTTATTGATTTATTTTCCCTTTAGTTTTTTTTATTTACTCATTGATTTGTTTTCTGTTTAAATTCTCTTTGCACTTTTTAATAAAATATCAAAAAAATAATAAATATATTAGCTACCAACACCAAATTAAATACAATTGTTCAGAAAAAATAATAAAAATTAAATATCCACATTAAATTGTTACCAAATAATAACTGTTTAAAAATAATTATTTACAAATACAAAATAAATATCAACACCAATTACTGATAGTTGTTCACTAATTAATAATAATAATTGTTCACAATATTGTTCAAAAGAATAATGATTGTTCGACACACGGGGAATTGATTGTTCGCATAAGTCATAATGGATTTGATTGTTCGAATAACAATATTGATTTGACGTAGGGAATCGATTGTTTGATTGTTCGAATAACTATATTGATATGACGTAGGGAATCGATTTATTTCGTGTTATAACCTCTCCTCGGTGTACACGTTGACTCTATACTTCTCAGGCCCTGGTTTGAAATACTTATTCAAAATAAATGTGATGATGGGTCTTCCCTCATCGTCCAACATATAGAGAATAACTATGATAAAACCAAAATTTTATGTCGTCTAAATCATTCAGTGAATAGTATGTATGCACTATCTAAATTTGTATAATTAAAAATATGCAGTACTGGCGGCAAGTGGGTTGAACAAGTTGTGAATCCCAGAAAACTTTAAATTGTATAAAATTAGCGGGAAAGGAGGATTGGAAATAAGCCAAGGACCTTTATGAATAGTTAATAACGATGGATGGGAATATTAATAAAGTTAAAAAACCCCCCGAACTAATAATCAGTAAAAGTAAAAAGTGAACAATGATTAAGGGAAAGAGATCAATACCACCTGGCGGATAAGAGGAATTATAAATTCAAATCAATGATTAAAAACATGTGGCACTTGTAAGGAGTACCAAAAATGAGAATATGCATGACCTAGTAGCTAATACCAGTAAGGGATCGCTTAATGCAGTTTGTAAACTACCTTTTAACGTGCATATGTAAATTGATGATAAACCCGAATCCTAGTCAGTACAATTACAATTCAGTCATCACACGAGACAGTTAAAATCATCCATTTTAGAAAAAGAGTAAATAAGATACTGCCAGCGATTACCCACCAGTTCACAGTACAAACATATTAAACAAACACTAAATCACAACTAAAATCCTATTATAATTATAAAATCATGACGATTAATAAAACTTTCAACAATGACCCGGTGCGGACGTCCCGAAAGACAGATCGAAGGAGAGAGGAGCTCTGTAGTCTACCACTATGCCAACCGAAACCAAATAGAGGATTGAAGAGACTCTTCAACGACCGATAAGCTAAGGAGAGTTCAATAAACTTAATGAAATAAGCATTGGGCTAATAAGTTACTTAAACCAAACTGGACAAAGCCATTGAGACATCCATTATCAATAACTTCGGGTACTTCCGTCGTCCACAGGTGAAAATGTAACGAGAAAAATAGACAGTCATCAATAAAACTGCAAAGCAAACTTCCTAATCTAGTAAAAATTCTACATGCCATGACACACCAACGATGACTCATTGACAGCACCAATTGGATGCGAAGACGAACAAATTAATTCAGTAAATAATTTTGGAAAAATGAAATTTCAATTACAACGATCAGTGAGGGAGAAATTTTCATCGATTCGGCATTACAAAATTTCAAGACACACGTCATTGGATTAGAATGCTATAAATAGCTAGTAAATGAGAGACAGATCATTTCTAGTTATAATGAATACACAATCGAAAGAAGCGAAGAACGAAGGGATTCTCATGACCCCGGAAACGAATAATGGACTCATGGGACGGACCAACTCTGACGAGCGACTAGGAGCCAAACGGATGATAACATCAGATGAGTGTGATCACTCAGGTAATTATATAAATTTCTTCATGACAGGTTTTAATTTTGATGGGGGGAAATCTGCTCAAAGGCCGGCAAAAAGACAAAAAATCTGGAATCTTAATACACAATCACGGAACCCCAATCAACGACGATACATCATGAGGAAAAATCCAATATTAGCAGGAACACCTACCTGACATTAAAAATAAAAACTGGTTGAACGTGATTTATTTCCTTTTAATTAGTCATGCTATAATGATCGACATTAATTCTAAACCTAAAATTTTACCTGTGGCGGACTCCCTACCCCGGGAAAGATCCCAAAAATTTGACACACCGTTATGATGTTAATGAAGTAGCATAGGATTACCAAATTACGCAAGGCATCGAGATATTAAGCCGAACGTAGCAGAGAGTAAAAATCTTACTAAAGAGTATTCGCAGTGAACATGTACGAAACTTAAGCACGAAAGTGATGGAAAATTGATAATTCACTAGTGTAGAAAACCAAAAAATTATTATTCGTCGTTTATTCAATATAAGCTATAATCAAACAGAATCAGAATATTTTCAAAAACATGAAAGTAATAAACTCAAAAATACTTAAATAATAGCAATCAATCAAGTTTTTTGTTAGATTCAAATGTAATATTCTGTTAATTTTGAACTGAGTTGTTTAGTTATGTTATATTATTGAAGAAATGATGATGAATATATTGCCAAACTCCTGAACTTCATAGACAAGGCGATTATGAGTAGATTATAATGCCCAAGAGCGGAAAAGTCGGAAGGAATCGCTTAACTACCTCCCGATCCTCCTACTGTCACGAATAATGGATTTATCTATAATGTTATTTACACAGGAGCACAACGCTCGCGGACGGATCATGGAATGACGATTCGAGAATCACGAACAGATTTCCGGTCAGAACAGCTGCAGGGTGTTACCAAGCGATGTGGGATGCTGGATACTCGATATCCTCGGTAAGAGGAACGGACGGACATCGTTTCTCCCAAAACCACAACGATGAAATCAAATTACCTTATGTCGCGATTAAGCTCGAACCAGGGTGAAACCCTGCCCGAGAGGCTCGGGAGAGAGCCAAGTTCACGTTAGTCAGATTGGAGGAGCACCAACGAATAACGAAATGGCTGGTAACTTTAGTCAGACGTCGTTTAGATAGAATCAATGCGGACATCGCCGCAGGCCGGATACCGAGTACCGATGGGTACGTGCCGGATTACATAGTTTCTTATGAATTAGATGACCCGGCGTTAGAAGAAATAGAGGGTCCTATCGACGTGGTTGTGCCGAGACTACTGATTCAGTCAACGGCATTAGATCGTGTCGGAGTGCCGCACCAAGACAAGGAACACGCCTATTCAAGCCATAGGCCAAAGAATCAGTCAAATTTTTGATATTATGAGGGACAGTGGAGATATTACTTTCCAAGAGATCAACCATTGTAATGTCAATAAAATTAAAAATCTTTGATTTATGGACTTTTATTGTATAGAGTTAATAGTTAATATAATAATTAAATAAGATAAAGTTGATCATAACGACAAACATACGATAAATTAAGTAAGACTAGATTTTAAAAACTCCAATTAAGTCTCTCTTAATCCAACGGCACAGAACTATATGAACGAACCGTTTATTATTAAATAATTATGATTTATGGAAACCCATTAATATATAGATTTATTCATAGATATGGATACTCTCTGGGCACTGAGTAAAGAGTTGATAAAATCCTAACGAGAAAATGCAAATCTGCACGCTCAGTTAATCCAGATGAGCCGGGAAATACAGAAAATCAGGGCAACATGGATCGAACCGTCACGAGCCAAATCGACCTACCAATGATTGATCGCCTCTCAACAAGGATGGACGGAAGAAAAGCAGACGTTCCAAAACCAACGGACCCAAATCAGAAGCCTGGAGGTAGCACTGTCGGCTTGTCAGGAAGGCAATGCAGTAACCTACCCGCTGGTATTCGCTCCCGCACAGATTACTTACAGAGATTCGAATCACACGACTAAACCAGCGATACCCAAACGACTTCAACACGACTGTGGAAGAGAGAGCTGGCAAAATGACGCTCGCAGTAGACAGTAGAATCAAACCCGAAATAACAAATCCACATGAGAAAGACTTGCGAATTCTGTGTTGTAGTTTGAATATATCATCTTAATCTTATCCTATGAATTTATTAAACACTGTATCAACGAATTAATAATTTCCTGTAACAAGTAGTGAAATAACAACCCGAAACAGAATTAGTATAAAGTTTAAGCTCGTACAGGATAGACCAGGATTGTAAATCGCGCATAGACCTTCTATCGGTAGCGCGTTGGACCCACCACGAGACTAGGCCTTATCAGTTTTAGAGTTAGAGCTCACCTTTGGCGGTCTCGTAACCAGTGGTTGCAATTCCAACGTTGCCTAGCAGCGGGTAACCATTGGCGGGCTAGAAAGGTTGTATGTAAAGGGATCAATCCCATAAACCACTAACCCCACACCAGTGCGATTTCAAGCATCGATCCAAGTGTCGCATGGCCCATCTCAACCTCCCTTATAATTAATACACCAAGCAATAACAATCCACAATCAAAACTGAACCATAAGAAATGTCATCCCAGCAAAGCGGAGAGAGAAAGAAGGCGACGATTGAAGACAGGTCGTTTACTGGGTCAAATAAAGAAATATCAAAAATGTTCTATGTTTTGAATCGATTATAGTTTTGCAATTAACTTAAATTAGTTGATAAATAATGCCCTTAAAATAAAATAAAATGGTTTAATAATCGATATTATTTCAATTAACTTAGAGATAAGGGAACCCATAATTAAAATAAGCATGAATAACTTCTATGGTAGCTTGTGAACCCAAAGGTTTTCTACAGTATTAACAGTCATGGTAATATAGCTCACCTTTTACTAGAAACCACCCATTGCAACGTCATTTTTGACGGGTATCCAATGGTTATATCTCTTGTGCGCGCATCTGGTGGGAATCATTTGTAAGTGACCGCGAAAAATCTTATATCGTTTAAACATCAGGTTCCCAGCAAGATTCATAATCTGAAACCGCCTCGGTTAGGGACGAAGGAAACTAGAATAGGTTTAGGAAAAAAAGAAATAAGTTGAAATAAGTTAAATGAAAAACTAAAGAGAGCAAGTAATCAAGTTGAAAGATCCATAGTTGGAATATAAAAAAGTCGATAATTTTCATAAAGTGCTTATAGTTAAGACATCCATAGTGAGGCTCGTCGGATAATCAGGACGAAAGTTTCTTTTTATAATAATTTGCATGTGTTTTTCATTTACATTTTGTAAAACATTCAACAAATACTTCATATGAGTAATTTGTTTTAGGCTAGTTCACCATTGCAGTGTTGTAGCTATTCTACTAGACAGCGAACGTTTTCAACCGATATAGTTATCTACACAGCTTGTGTTTCGATAGCATAAATATTTTCATCACACAATGGCTTTTGATAAAAATGTTGAGGATACCTAAATAATAGAGTAAAATAAATAATAAACATGTAAAATGATTGGGGAAAACAATGATAAGTGATTAAAATGTGGTTCTGGAACTTAATAAAAAGGGAATGAAAAAGAAATATCGAATAACGAGAAAGGAATAAGAGAAAATCAATAAAAACAGACATTTGAATAAAAGAAGGTCATTTATAATTAACGAGTGCAAATTTAGGAAAACAAAAACAAAAGCAAAATTTGCACGTTATTTCGATAGCCCTTTCAAAATAAGGTAAGGAATATTGTTTGGGAATCTGGGAAAGGGCATCTCTAAAAATTATTTATCTAGACAGCTGCCAGTGATTACAGATGCCCAAAGGGAATTAGCGGTAAAAGATATTGGAAATTCTATTTGACACCAGTAAGTGTTATTGATTAACGGAGTATAAAAAGGGAACGCAGTTGTAGAGAAAAGAGACAAAAAGAGTGTAGAGAGAAATTGGACAGAATTCGATGAATAATTGGAAAGGAGAAAATTACAGAAAATTATTGAAGAAAGGTATTAAAGAGAAATTTGGAGAAAACTTAAAGTTGAAATCAAGGAAAAGAGAAATAAAGCGAAGTCAAAGCAAAGCAACTAAATCAGAGTTACCGATCTCAGAAACCCGTCACAGTAGTCAAGTGATTGTGAAATCCAATTGATCCGAAAAGTGCTATTCTTCCCGAAGGGTCGTAATAAGCACCAAATTGTAGCTGTAATAGATAATTCTTTGTGTCATTTTAAAGTGGAGATAAAGTGTATTAATCAATAAAGTATATATCGTTTGGAGTTTATTAGTGTTGTTTAAAAGTACGCTTGGAGTCAGATTGACAATACATACTATTTAAATTCACCGAAAAAACTCCAACAAAAAGTTAAAGCTTGCTCAGTTTTTGATTAATTATTGTTATCCATTATTCATTCATTAAACTAATATATCGATGTTATTCCTCGTAATGAATTTTGCTTATCTATGTTTTTTCTTACCATGTGATTTCTGTGAGAATATTTCCATAAACTGAACTTCAAACATAAATTGGCCAGAAACCATAATTTTGTTGGGTTCGAATTTTCTAATATCTGGAGTACTATCATCACTGAGCACTCTCATTTCCACTAGAGTTAGGAAAAGCATGTAAATTTGCCGTTTTTAAAACTTTCAAAGTAAAATAGTTTCAAAAATGTTAATCTATGTTTGGTATTAAATCATTTTTGTAATAATAAATTTTTTTTCAATTAAATTTTTCTAAAAAAACTGCATTATTTTTGAATTCGACAATATGTAGAGATTTTTTTTTCAAAATAGGTATTGGATTTTGTGCGTAAATCAAATGTTAAAATGCACAGGAGTCTATAAATTATTGACCCGATGAAAATGGATTCATCAATTTATTTGATTTCCTCCCTTACATGTGAAAATGCTAGTGCCCAGCTGAGTTACTTATAAAAGATTATCGTGACGGTCTGGGGTGAATGCTATGATGTAATAGTTTTGTCATACACTAAAAAAGGATAAAAATGAAAAATATTTTTAATATATAATTAAAAATATATTTTTATTAAACCACAACCGTATAATAATTAATATCACTTGATAGTTTTTTATTTGTAGGAGAAAGAACTAATAGATATACGTTAACCTAAACGGATTTGTTTGCTTTTAACAGAAAACTTTTCAGAGAAATTTTTATCGGTTTCAGAAATATTATTTTAGGGATTTTCTGGAAACAACTAAGTTTATAACGTACAGAATGGTATTGACAATAACGTTCAAATTTCGTTTAGATTGCTTGGATAATTGATAGGCCTCTGTGAACAGTAAGAGGTCTATTTGCTTATTTTAATAGTTGATAATTAATAAGTTCCAAATTAATTATTAATCTTTATTTTTTTATTTCGCCTTCCTTCTAAATTCTTTTATTCAATTTCGTATATATTCTTCGACTTTCCATTAATCAATTTTTATCTTTCAATTTTGTATTTTTAATTTTCTTCTCAATAGTAATTTATTAATATAAGGGTATTGATTATTATTAAATTGATTTAGCAATGTTTAAAAATAATAATAATTTCAAAAATAAATAAATAAGGTACGGGGTTTACAACACAACAAAAAATAATTGTATAGACCATTACAGTCCTTTTCAAGTTTATTTTAGTGTCAACACCTCTTGTAGTTGCTTCATTCTCACCCGGTACAATATTATGAAGGTTATTTTGTGTGTTTTCCTACAATTCCGAAACTTAATTTTATATTGCCTATTATAAAATTTTAATATTAGGCTCCATTATCTTTCAAAGATGTTTTATTTACATAGATTTTATTAGTTGTCCTTGAATATCGAAGAGTTCTTAAGATAGGTCAAAAGAGTTTAAGAATTTGTAGATCACTGATGACAAAATTAGTTTTTTTGTGCTAATATTAAATTTATTTAGATAATTTCATTAAAATTAAAGGAAGCATACACAAATTACTAATAAATTATTTATTTTCTATCTTAATATTTTAAGAGTATTATCCAAACATTCTTTACTGAAATATTAATCAACGTAATTGTTTAAATATTAGTTTCATTTAAATTGATCTCTCTCAGTATAATTTTTTAAAATTTAACTAAGAATGAAATCTCGTGGTCGCCAAGTAATATTGATAGGTAATATTTTAATCGTCAGTTAATTATATTAAGAAAAATAATCAGCTGAGAGATCCCAATGAACCTGTAAAGCCACCTAAGCCATATATTAGATACTCCAGATCGGTAATTTATATTAAATTTTAATTAATAAATCGATTAATAATTAAATTTTAACATCACTTCATTTTTCTAATGTTTACTTAACCTTTAAGAGCCTGATTATATTTTTTAATATTTCATTGAAATTTATTATTCCGTTAGATTTGTAAAAGGTTAAAACGACGGTTTTTTCGTATTAAAGGATATCATTTTCGAATTTTATAACTTAATTGTTTTTTGATCTATGATAATGTTACAATAAAAATAAATTATAAATTTAGTTCATTTGATGATTTACTTAAAATTAAATTTACATTATTATTTACTAATAAAATAATATTTTTCTATAACTAATATTATTGGTCTATTAAAATAATTTTTATATCCATTCGATTTCTACGCAGCAAAAGCATCTTTCCTCATTTTCATTGGTCAATTGTCAAGTCACATTTTTCAGTGGTTGATTTTACTTTGGAGAAATTTTATTTACATTTCGAAATTGCAAATTTTTACTTTCAAATCAAATTGATTGTTTTTTTAAATTAGTGTTTTGAATATAGAAATTAAAACAGATTGGTTGATAAGCAAATGGCCCATTATTTCCTCTCAGATATCAGAATTGCTTATCTTTAAATAAATAATAAATGTAAAATAATTAGTCATACAATATCAAATAGATTTAAATAACCATTTGAATCCAAAGGATGCTTTGCAAGATGTTAGTCTAATTTACGAAGAAAAAAACCTTAAAAAATATGGTTCTTATGATTCAAAGTTTTCCACCTTCTATCAAGGAAAAGGTCAAACTGATACAAATATCATTTTAGAAAAGTAAAAACAAACTAAAATAATATGAAGGCTATTGACCAATAAATATCAGGTTATCCTGCACTTTTCTAAACACGAGCACAATCATCAACTTCACATGTAATGAATTTTGTGTTAAAATTATTTTTACAGGGATAAAATAATACATTATAAAATGATTTGACTTTACATCTCAACAAATATTAGTTTATTTATTCTATACTAGTAATACTCATAACATATTCATCCAAACTTATAAACAATATGATTGTCCAGGTATGGGAAAAGGTAAGTAATGAAAATCCTGGAATGAACATTGGTCAGATCGGCAATACAGTAGGAAGATTGTGGAGAAATCTAGCCGATGAAGATAAAGAAATTTTCAATGAAGAATTTAAAGAAGATATGATCAAATATGAAAATGAATTGCGAACTTATTATAAATCAGTCGGTTACAAAGAATGGTTAAAACGGAATGAAGAAAATAATCGGGTGAAAATCAAAGAGAGTCCAAAGAAACAAACATTGAAAGTAAAATTCCATTTTCTCAATTAATATTAAAATACGTTTATTGATATGTAAATAGCTGGAAAAGATGGCCATTGATAAAGAAATGTTATCTGAAAACAGTTATTTACAACCAGACATGGATTCTGATGAAGGTAAATAATTGAAATGTTTGTCTTTCTCAATCACAGTCAAGAATAATAAATTTTCGATTTAATTTAAAACAAAAACAATAAGTTTCAATATTTTTAGATAGGCTCGTTAAATTCACTCCAACTTTTAATCTTTACTATTTGTCGCTTACATCAAAAACCAAACGTTTTAAAAATAGTAATTTACAAAATTTTACGGAAAAATTTTGAGAAATTAAATAAACGAAATAAGAAATGAGAATTTCCGAATTTAAAATGGTCCTCTTTTATCTACTTAGAAATAGATAGGAGAGGACTATTTCATAATTTGGTTTTGAATGAACTTTATAGTTAATTGAATTTAAAACTCGGACATAACTAGTTTTTTAACACGCTAGCTGCCACAATACATTAGTAGGTCATAAATGTGAAGCACACTTGCTTCACTGGACAGTTAACGTGTTAAAGACCGAAACCAGTACAAAATGTAGACTTTGCTAATAAAGTTTAACTTGTACTAATGGTGGACAGTAATAGCCATCGTGTAAAATACGATGATTTATTTCGTTCGTTTAAATATACAATACTTGAAGCTACTGGGTATACGAGAAGGTATTTCTTGACAAACAGTAAACCTTCACTATTCATTGATATTAGAAACATAAGCAGCTTAAATAACTGTGCAAGCGACGTTTGTCCATTGTCGCTAGTGGGTGTCAGCAAAGGTGAACCTTGTTACCAAAACTTGCGATGTCCTGTTTTCATGGGCTTATCATGGAAAATGTCGATCAATATGTAGATCAATCTCTCACATGAATATATTATCTGTCTAGCAATATTCTATGATTAAATTTCCATAAAAAATATTCAGGGAAACTGACCAATGTGACCAATAAATCAATTTATTTAAAGAATTTAGAGAAAATATCAAAATTAAAAAACATAATTAGGTACGCAATTTGTCATTATCACTAAACTGTAGGGTATTTTTCATTTGAGAGACAAAAGCGTATCGTTAAATATCGCTACAATAACTTATAGTCCATGCTTGCACATTTTTAAATTGGTAAGTACCTCAAAATCTGTAAACGTAGACTCCTGGTTTTTTCCCCGGTTTTTCCCGAACGCGGAACACGAGATTTTAAAACGGTAATAATCATGATGAATCGGCACTCTTTATTTTCTGTTTTTTATACAGGAATTCTTTAGCTGTGGTTTGCATTTAGAATATTGACGTATTTAACATCTAAATAAACGATTGTAATGCTTCAATTTATCAAAATAAATATTTCCTTATCAAATCCAAGCACGGTTGTAACTATTTTTACAAAAAGTTTTAAAAGTTATTAATATATTTTAACTTCAAATATAATACTTGTTACAATTTATATTACAAGCATGTTGGGTTTTTAAAATAATTATTTCAAGAGGAAACAAATTACATCGTATTCCTTATATTAAAACAACAAAACCAAACGCAATAGCTTATTTTGTCAATAATAAAACAACATATGTTTAATCTCAATTAACAATGATTGTAAATTTAAATCAAATTTACTTTAACCAATTGTTTGGTGTATGGGAAGATGATTGGTGACTTTTACTGACAGTCTCTACTCAGACATTATCCACCACATTCATTTCAAGCTGAATCATTATTTTCAAATTTCCCACAGTGGCATAGTTAGGATTTGTAGGTTCTTATGCAAAAATTATTAATGAGGCCCCACAACCTGAACGGACTAGGCTGGCGAGAACTCTACTACAAATCCGGGAGGAGTTTTAACTTTGAAACAAGGTTTTAAACTTAACTGACCTGTATTTTATCACAATCCTAGAAAAGTCAATTAACAAAAAAGCGAATATTATAGAATTAATTTGTGTGATTTAATAAAGAAATAATATAATAATAAAAACTATTTATTATTAAATATTACACAATAACACACCGCTATGATTTATTTAGAATTGTTTTTTCCTCACTTTGAAGTAATTTCTAAATTGCGTATGCTTATTTTATAGTAATATTGAATTTGTCAAAAGAGCTCCCTAGTTCTCAGGACCCTTATGCATTGCTTATGTTTGCGATGTGGTAGCTACGAGGATGATTTAAAATCTAAACAAATGCTATAAATCTCACATTTTGCTATTGTGCCTGTCAATCTCGGGAATATCGTTTTCTTTTTTAAATGATATATGACATAAATTAAAATTTTTTTTGAAGTAATAAAAACCAAATTCGACAAAAATGTCTGATATACTTAGAAATATTAATTAATTTGTATTTTCGTAATTATGTCACCCGTTGATTTATAATTATTATATTTGTAATTATTTTTTTACTTTCTACCCGCCTGAGAAATATTAATTCTACAAAATTTTAATTAAATTTTGTACTTAAGTGTTTTTTTTAACGTTAGAATAGTTTAAATTGATTGGCCTATGGCTTCTTGTATATATTCATTTTCTTTTTCAGGAAATAAAAATATCCTTATTTTATGGTTAGAAATCTCGAACGATTCCTTTATTAATTACAAATTGATGCTCCGGCCAGGGAACTTTAATATTTGTGGTACGCAAAATAGAATATTATTAAAATATAAAATGCCACGAGTCTCAATTAGTATTTACTTTAAGCAGATTAAAATATACCTTACAATATGGCAAAGAATCAATGAGAATGTTGTTTCGAAATATGAAATTTTTCGAATTTTTATTGACAAATAACTCTATTTTTTGACTGATATACACTTTTCCCAACCGTTTCTTGTGAAACTAAAACGAAGACAACAACAAAATATATTGGGCTTTCCTAGGATGGGGTTTAAGCTATTTCTACTAGAATATTTTTACATAATAAATATTGGTAGATTGAAAAATTTAAGTAATCTAGATGTGAAAACTTAATCAAATTGTTTTACCCCAAGCCACAAAAGTGAACACAATAAGCTTGTCATTGTATAGTTCTCGCTGAAATCTATTTGAACTAAAAGTTGCCTTTCTTAAACACTCCCTCTGCTTCCTCTTGACAAATGAATATTGAACAAAATGTGGAAGTGTTTCTTTTCACAGAGACTGGCCCATATTTCTCTTCTCTGATCTGCAATTACTCATTTAAAAATGTGATTTAAAAATAATCTAGATTTGGACCTTTTCGATATCAAAATGGAATCTTCCAATAGATTTTATCGTAATCATACTCTAATGCTTGAACTATTTTCGGAAACGCGTATTCCCAGCAGACCCGAATGTAACTCACTGGAGGAATCGTGCAATGATATCCAATCACAGATTGATGAAGTCCAGTCCCACATGACCAAGATTTACAGCAACCATTTGAACCGTCTCAGCGAGATTAATGAGAGGAGTGAACATTTTCAGTATCTAATGCAACTTGAGAATGATAAAATGCAAAGTTTAATTGCAGCTCCAAAACTTTGTGATTAAAGAATGAAATTGTCAACTAATTTGCTTGTGTTCCCGTTGATTATGTTAGAGGTTTTTTATATTTCGATAATTTTTCGATGGTGCTCAAATGTCGACCTTTTGTTATTTACTTTATTAGTAATTTATTATTGCATTTTAATTCAATATTATTGATTTTGAACTTTGTGCTGTGATAATTCAATTTTTATAATAATCATATTGCTTGTATATTGGCGCATTTGGAATTGGCGTCTTGGGATTGGCTGGATTGGAATTTCCGCGACAATTTGGGAATTCTTCTCAATTTAATGTTTTGTTTCTATTTTTAATAAAATTCAGTTCAAAACGGATAATTTATTATTTTCATAGTTACTGAAATTGTATAAGTATTTCATTTAAATGTAAAATTAAAGATAAATAAGAAATGTTAATATAATGAGTAAACAGTGGTTTAGCCCTATTTTAAGCCGCATGGACATAATCTAATTTGCTACCCTCTTATTTAGGTAAGAAATTTTCGTCAAGAATAAATGTGTTATTTTGTATTGTACAAGTATTTATGGCATCGATTTTTGCCTTCTACGTAATCTGTACCTTTTTTAAAATTTTGCCTGTTTCCAGTAGTGATCTAGAACAATTTTAACAAAGGGCTCGTCTAAACTGAAAGACTAACGTAAACTAACTAGGTTAAACAAATTGTTGGATTACTTTAAATGTCGGTAAAATTATGTATTATCGGTCTGACTCCCAATATGTCTTGAAATATCTGTAACCATGACAAAACTTCGATTTTCTCAATATTTATTTTTTATCACAATTACAATAAATTCGATTTTGCTAATACACAAAAGGTTTACCACTCAAGATTAAAGAATCAGGACTCATTCTGTCACACACGTAGTAATAGCCCAATCGATAACTGCCAAACTGCTTCTTTTATCAAACTCCTCGATAAACTCGTATCACTAGACGGGTTACTTTAACTTAAGTTACTTCCTCTTCACTATAGTACTATTTTTATACTTCACAATTTTCTAGAAAGGTTCAGTATATTTTCTTTGTTTCTCACTTATTTCAGTTTTATTACAATTGATTTTACTTAAGCTTTACTTTCCCTGTCTCTCTTTTAACTGATCTCTTTCAATATTTTGTTGTCATTTCCCTTTTATGTTTTTGGCTTTTATATATGGTTACTTGTTGACATTTAAGATAACTCCAATCCCTCTATTAGATATTTCATCATTTACATACATTTTTGGCATCTTTGACAAATGTCATGATAATCAACTTTTTTCATTCTCCGACTGCCCTCATAATCAACTTCTTATCTTGAATAATAAAAAAATTCCATTCCAAAACTGTTTTTGTTTTTGTTTTCCTCTTTTCTATTTACACATATTGTTGGGTTATTATTATTGAAAGTCGGTTCCCTCTGACTCCTCGTGTCCTTTTCGAATCAAATAAGCAAACCCAACACAGAATAACTTTATTTGCACTTTATTACAGTTACAACTCAATCCGATTTATTTCAACATTTTGTAATCACAATTTCACTGATTTATTTGCACCCTAATCTCGAAAGCCTTCTCTGCAAGGGTTATCAAATGATAAGCAAATTCACTTACCGACTCGTCTGGTCTCTGCACTCGATTGTAAAACTTTTGGCGCATTATTCGTTTGATATCGCCACCAATTAATTTAGCTGCTAAGGCATCTTTCAACTTGGTCCAATCATTGGCAATGAGTCTTTTATCAATTTGTTGCCAAGCCTCTCTCGCTGCTCCTTTTAAATATAATGGTAACCGTTGCACCATAATCGACTGGCTTCATCCGTAAGCAGTGGCATACATGTAGTAAACAGCCATAAAATCAACAAATTCGACAGGATCTCCTTCATATTGTTGAACTGGTAGTTTCTGACAACTTGCATAATCATTACTAAGAGTAGCAGGCATATTTGTTTGGACATTTGCTACAGGGGTTGTCATAGTAGACACCGGGGTTTGATCATTATTATTGGAATTGCTCGCCATTATTTCTGATTGCTTCTGGTTTCTCAAATTATAAAATCTTTTTTGTACAACTTTTTCTCTTCTGAATTTTAAAATATTACAATTATTAATATTACCCTTTGTTTTAATTTTGGAATTTATTCTATAATAATTTTCTTTATAAATTCTGTCGTAACGAATCACGAAGGTTTTTCAATAATTTGAAAGTTTTCTTTTAATTCAATAATTTATTCTCTTTTCAGTTTATTTTTACTCTGACGCTTTTCTTTTTTTCCTCAGTTTTTCTCTTTTTAAACAATTCAATTATTTTCAGCACTATTCTCATCCAACTTTAGATCACGTCGGGCTCACCAAAATGTTGGGTTATTATTATTGAAAGTCGGTTCCCTCTGACTCCTCATGTCCTTTTTGAATCAAATAAGCAAACCCAACACCATACCAATTTCCCCCGATCAGTACTACTTTCGAATTTTTGTGAATTTTTTAATTAATGTTGCACTTTTATCATTTTGGGATTTTATTGATTTTACTGTGCTTTTTTCGTAATACCCCAACAATATTGATTCCTTCGTTTAAATTTATTGATTTAGTATTTCTCTTCTCAATTTTCATTTACTGTTCTTAATTTTTCTTGTCAGAGTTACAGAACAATACACTCTCCAATTTATACCTTTCCACCCCGAATTATTTTATTTATTTCGATGATTAATTTATTTTAGTATTTAGGTATGCTTAACAAAATGGTTTGAGCAAGGTACAAATTAAACTTTGGCATTTATTTATTTTTTTTTAAAATTTCTGAATGCCTTACAGCCATAACAATAGCATTATCATATGTTTAGCCTCTACAGTTCTTTATATCGAGATTATCTGTTTCAAGCTTACTCAAAATTTTGTTTATATTTTCTTTAGAATTTTTATTTTTTGTTTCAATGAAATCTATAAAATAATAAACTCATTTGTTGGGATTAATATAAAATGAAAGAAATAAAATGAGGGTATGAAAAACTGAAAGTGAACTAAAAACATCAAAAATATTGATCGGAGGAAACGTTTATGGAAGAGACGAAACCCAAATATAACAAATAAAGATTTAATAAAAGGTCTCTAGGGAAGTCTATAAGAAAAAACAAGCTTATTAAAATTTAATAATCCCCTAATGAAAAGCCCGTGCTAATAGAAAGTTGAGACAATGGGAAATTCGGACAGTGAGGAAAACCCGAGACATGTAGAGAGTCGAGTTGCACAGAGAACCCTGGAAGTAAATAAAATAATTAATTTGATTCTGATAAATTACCTCTAGAGCCGACCGAGCAAATTGAGTATTTGGAGAGCAATTACTCCGGATTTTGAAAGTAATAAAAAGCGAATTTTGGGAATAATTGTTTGATAACAAATGTTTTTGAAGAAAACATATAAAAAGAGAGCTGGATACGAGAGAATTTTGCGAGTTAGTAGAAAAATTTATCAGAAGAATTATTAAAAAACCTAGTGGAGGTTAGTGAAGCAAAAGAAATAAACTCCGAGTATAAATTTAAATCAATTTTACGTTCCAGACAGGGTGATTAATCATTGGGATATCTGCCTTCATATTAAATAAATAAATTTCTGATAGAAAAGTACAAATCGCGATACAATTTATGGGTTTGTGTCAGAAATCTATAAACGTATTCTGTGTTGAATGTTGGTTAATTGATTTATAAAAAGGAACACGATGAGTCAGGCATAATAATAACCAAACTACTTGTATTTACTGATTTTCAATATCTGCGTATCTTAATATATGACTTGTTTGACCATTATTAGAAACATCTGTTAAGCTGTTGAATCTAATTGAATAATATTTGAACTTTTATACTTGTCTGATGATATATTGGAGAACTTTATCTCACATAATTGCAATAAATTCGTTTGAAATTTCTAGTGACATATAAGTGATTAAAATTTTACTACCTATTTTCGATCTTACAAGATGTTCACAAAGTACAGGATCTTACTTTGCGATAAAATTCACCAATTCCTTAACGCTGTTACATCTGGTATCAATTTTATCTGTAATCAAATAAGGCTAATATTTGTTTCGCAACGAATCTTATAATATCCAAAATTCTGAGAATAATTTATTTCCAATTTTTAGTTTAAGTTGGAAAGGTTTTGCTTTATTTTTGGCAACAGCCTGTCCTTTTTGATGTCTAGTCTCTAATTTTTTTCCCCTTTCAATAAATTTGGTTCTGTAGTACACTTGATTCGTGACTTGAAACCATAGAATTCAGTTTTCACAAAGTATTAAATCCACCAGATGAACAAAACTTTGATTTATTCAGTGTGTTTACATTCTCAAAAAACGACAATAAAAACAAAAAGTGAATATTTGGCTTGAAAAAATTCCGAGACCCCCCCCCCCCTAAAAAATTTTAAAAATTTAAATGATAAAATTATACTGGAAACATGCTAAAACCTTGTATAAAAATATTTCATTGTAAAATTATGTTAAAAATTTTATTATTTAAAAATCATGTATAAAAAATTTCATTGTAAAATTATGTTAAAAATTTTATCATTTAAAAATATGTATAAAAATTGATCGATAAAACTATACTAAAAATTTTATTTAATAAATTTTATCATGCAATATTGTCGACTCTTTTACTTTAAAAATTCTTACCTTATGTAACTTACCTTTTGACCCTCTATTTACTTTTAAAAAATTCTTACCTTATGTAATTTGTCTACTATAACTGCTTTTAAAATTTTCAGCTTTAAAAATTACCCTTATGTAACTTAACTGTTGACTTTATTTAATTTAAAAAAATTCTTACCTAACTTACCATACTTTACTCTAGGCACCTTAAATTACTTTAAGAACCTTAATTTACTTAAATTCATTCTGACATACTTTAAATTACTCTGATGTACCTTAATTTACTTTATGAACCATAATTTACTTAAATGTACCCTAATGTACTTAAATTGACTTTCGACCCTTTAATTTACTTTAATTTACCTTAATGTACTCTAATGTATCTTAATTTAATAGAGGAACCTTAATTTACTCTAATATACTTAAATGTATTCTAATGTACTTTAATTTACTTTAATTTATCTAAATTTACTTTAATATACTCTTATGTACTTTAATTTACTTTAGACCCTTTAATTTACCTTAATTTACTTTAATATACTCTAATGTATCCTAATGTACTTTAATTTATCTTAATTTACTTTAGGTATTTTAAATTATTTTTATCTAGAGCCTAAACTTGCCTATGAAAATTGTGTGAACAAATATTTCAAATTATTTGTTTTAATGAACGATTTTTTTTTAAATAATTTTTTGTTTAAATGTTAAAATTTTTAAGAAATTTGAAATTCATGATAAAAAAAGTCTAAGTATTTTTTTCTCGATTTAAAAGCCTAAAAATAAAATTGGCTTAAATCGCCTATGATTGGTCGTGCTGAGTAGTATTTTTGAATAAAATTGGCTCAAACTTGATTAAAGAACCTAAAAATATCGATTAAAAAGCCTAAGTATTTTTTCATACTTAAAATCCCATAAAAATAAAATTGGCTCAAATCGCCTGTCGACTAAAAATCATGAATGTTTTATTTTTTATTTACTTTAATTATTTGTTTAAGTCAATAATATTATTTATTTATATTTTAATTATATTTTAATTTACTTTAATTGTTTGTTTAAGTCAATAATATTATTTATTTATATTTTAATTATATTATTATTAAATTAAATTGTTTGTTTTAATGAAGTGAATTAAATAATTATTTTTTATTTTCATTTAATTATTTATTTAATATTATTATTTTTATTTAATTAATTATTTATTTTATATTATTATTATTATTATTATTTTATTATTAAAATTTTTTTTTAAAATTTAATTGTTAGTCTAATAATAATTTTTCATAGTAAAAAATAACTTTTAATCCATACAAATATTTTTATTGACAATAAAGATTAAATAAAAAAGAATAATTTTTATTTCAAATCAAAAATATCAGAGTAATATGTTTTACGCATTTCGGCCAACAATATATGGATTGTTTGGTCACGTTTTAAATCGTGGCAACATGGACATCCATTTGAACATTTTACTCTCATACTATCTTTACAAACAATGCAATTTGCAACACATCGGTCACCAGATCCCTGAACGTTGTCATGGTGAATCTCGAGAAGTTCTTCAATGTTAATCCCTGTGAAATGATAAATTTTTGTTGCGAGAAACTCTGGTGCACAATAATCCAACGTATTTTTAATTCTTTGATAAAGTTCCTGAATTTTCTTTTATACATGTTAATAAAGATAAACATTTTCAAAGTAAGATGTGAAAAAATAAATTAATATGAAATTTTCAAAAAATAATAATAATAATATTAATAATAATAATAATAATAATAATAATAATAAATTCATCAACAACCAAAGAAAAAGTTAACTTACTTGGTATCAACTTCTGAATACTGATAACCCATACACACTGAACAGTCAATTGATTAATAACTGAACAACAATCATTAGGTATTGTATAAAAATTTAGCGAGTACTGTACAACTCACTATATACATACTAGGCATTGAATAATTGAGTATCTTATTCATTAAATTTCCCTATTTAACTAATATTTACCCTTTGAACATCGATATTCAACCAACTTAACGCAATTAAAAATAAAATTTTCTCTCAATCATTTCCCCTTAAAATACTCGATTATTCACTATACACACACTCACAATATGTTATCAATAACTAGTTACTGAACAAATCAATATCAAAAATTGTTTACTGACCAAGAAATCTTTAAATAAAAGCACATAGAAATTTGAACAATCAAAAGAAGTACAATTTCAATTACAAATTTTATTAACTTCTTCACTCTTTTATCGATCCTTGATGTATCCAAATTGTTTGGTTGCTTAGTTAACTGGTTGCCATCAAGAAACTATTAATCAAACTCATTGAAGCCCAATCAATTCTTGTATTTTCTCTGAAAAAAAATTTATTCCTTTGTTTACAGTCTTGTATGTGATTTATTGAAATTATTTTGTAAAACTTAATAGTTTTGTTTAAAAACTTTGAAATTTTTCTATTATTTTTGTAATATTTTTAATTACATCCAACAATGAACATTTACTAAAAGTTACTTTCAAATTTGAATGTCAACCTTTTCATTTAATTTTCACATGCCTTTAAATAAATTAATTGCTAACAGCGCAACTAATTACTTAAATTTATTTTTACACATTTTCTATTCTTTTCACTCCAACTCTTGTTGTTTACTGAATATTAAACTAATTAGTAAGTATAAGTGTTTGTAATTGATAGTAAAAAGAAACTTGATTAGAAAAATATTCTTAATTTCACAAAACATATATTACTTTCACAGTACTTGAAATAAATTTTCATATATTTATTGAAAATTGTTAGATTTTTAAGTTTCTAAACATCATTGAATAAAGTTAATAGATAAAATAATTATCATCTATCACATTACTAGAAATTAAATGATTATCGACCAACAACTAAATAAGTTGAATTTCTAACAAAGATTAAAAAACTACATGGAACAGGTACTGATATATATACCGATAAAATCTACTAAAAAGGCAAATATGTATGTTTAATTGTTGTAAAATATTTGTTTTTGTAAAAATAATACTTATCATTAAATTATGAATAGCATGTAAATAGAATTTGATTAAAGTTGTGAGAAATATTTTAAGATGTTAAATAAAACTGATTAGTTTGTAAATAATGTTAGTGCTTTGAAGAAATTTTAAAATAAGACCTTCTGCAACTTGGCAAGAAAATATTAGTTATTCAGTAATGCTTATTAAAATGACCAAAATTTTATAATTTTTGACAAGTTTTGATATATCTTTAATAAATTTGTTAGTACTTTGAATGAAACCTATAAAAAAAAATTTCAACATAGTATCAAATTGTAAAGAAAATAGTAATTATCAATTAAAAAATTAATTAACTAAGTTGTAAAATAATTGAAAAAATTTGTTAGATCATTTTTTAAAATTTTATAAGATTGTAAGGTAATTGTTCTACGTTCTTGTTGAATGAAAATTAATATATGTTATCGACTGATCATAGTATTTAATTGTACAATTTCTCTTTATTCATGGAAATAATTATAAGTATTTAAATTATTCAGTAAATTGTCAATAACAACATAAGTAATCGGTAACATCATTTTTTTTTATTTTTAAATACTAGTTAATTTTAGTTTTTAATTAAATTAAATAACAAATATAATAATAAAATCAAATAAATACTTGAATATAAATAAATACATGAATCAAACATTTTCTTAGAACATTCATATTTTTTATTCAGATTCCAATAATTTCATTAAAATTAACCAAAATCTTATTGAAATATTTTGATAACCCTTAAACCAATAAAAATGTATCGATTTCACTAAGTATCCATCCTTTAACATCGATATTCAACCGAATAAATACCCCTAAAAATATCATAAATTCCCTTCTTAACCTATCGTTTACCCCAAAAATATTATAAAATTTACTCTCAACCAATCATTTCTCTTTAAATGACAATAACCCAAGCTATATTTTTGATAAAAATCATCGACTTATTTCGATATTGAACCGAATAAATTTGTGGACCAACACACCTACCTTCTAGAATCTTCCACACACCTGCCTTCTTGAACCTTCTACACACCTACCTTCTAGAACCTTCCACACACCTACCTTCTAGAACCTTCCACACACCGCTCTTAAACCGTTCACACACACACACTGATCAATACCGATCAGCTCCCATCAGCTCCCATCAGCGCTGATCCACACCGATCCACACCGATCCACAGCGATCCGCACTGATCATCGTCCATCATCGCCCATCAGTAATATATCAGTAAAATATCAATTTTAAGGAGGATATTATGGTTAAATATCAAGATGTACAGATAAATATAGGGTATTAATGACCAGTAATTTATCAATTTTAAAGTGAGATATTTTGGCTAAATATTGAGTATGTGCAGAAAAATTTAGAGTTTTACATGAAATGCTCAGTAATATATCAATTTTATACAGATAAAAAATCATTGTTTAAACACAGTTTGAAAAGAAAAAGCACCATAAAATCTGAAATACTTGAAAAATATTTATTAAAGATAATTTAAAAAATTGGACTAGGGTTAAGTGACTTTATTGTTGAACCAGAAATTGAATATGATTTACTATACTCACATCGAATTATAAAATAGTTCTTCCATCTTCTCTTTTGGAAAAATTAAAAATTACATTAAATGAAATGAAACATTCAAAAGTTCAATTTGGAGTCCAAGTAGAATTTTAAAAAGATGGGAAACTCAAAGTAGTTAGTATATCAAATTGCGCTGCTTCAGTGACTACAACTTTTCTTGATGAGTGTATAAAGAAAATAAATGAAAAGATTGTTGAACGAACAGAATTAGGAAGTAGTTAGAAAATAAACCGAATAATAGAAGTAAATTTCAAGGTAACCAAAGTTTCTAATATATCTAGGTTATCTGGACATAGTTATATTCCAACATCTAAAGCTCTATTAGGTAAAAAGGCAATAGTTAGCGTACAAAATACCAATAATTTATGTTTCATATGTTTCAAGAAAGATAGAGATAGACCAAGAAAATATTTACCGTATATGAATGACTTGGTATACGATCCTAACGATATGTCAATGAAACTGTGTGATATTCCAACTTTTGTGAAGAAAAATCCTGGTTTAGCAATTAATGTAATGATTTATAATAACGAAAATTTTGAGGATATAGAAGAACTTATAATGAAGCATCCATATTTAAATATAATTCACCGAACAAAAGTAACTGGATTGGATCCAATTTATTTATTATTGATAAAGGAGGGTGAAAAATATCATTATACAGCAGTAACTAATTTACAATCATTGATGAATTGTCATAAAAATAATGATTGTAATGTTCCAATTTGTTGCAAATGGTGTGAAAATTGTTTAAATGGATTTCGTAAGCCAAAATCCTTTGAAAAACACCAAGAGTTATGTAAGAAAAATCAGTTGGGTACTACGCTATATACATTACCAAAAGATAAAGATAAATATTTGGAGTTCAAAAACTGGTCAAAAACGATAACACCTCCTTTCGTTATCTATGCAGATTTTGAATCTATTTTACCAAAAGATAACATTTATTTTCAAAAACATTTGCCAATTTTTGATGGACTCTTATTAATCAACAACTTCACTTATATGACAAGTTACCATCATTTCATTGGTCAAAACTACATTTATGAATTTTTGAAGAATATTCATTTGATAATTGTGAACATTGTTATTTGTGTAATAAGAACATAGTAGATAAGGTTAGAGACCATGACCATTTTACAGGAAAATATATTGGTCCAGCATGTAAAAGTTGTAATGTTACTAGGAGCATCAAAGAATTATTACCTATAGTGTTTTACAATGCATATAATTAGATTCGGATAAATTTTAAATAAGTCGGTGATTAGCAACAAGTTCAACATTATATTAATTTTAAATGACTTTTGTTGATTTATTTAAAAAGATTAATGAAAATATGTTCGATTGAATAGTATGATTTCCTATCGACTAATCAATGCGGTACAAATAATATTTAGAAAATAATTTGAACATTAAAATTTGAATTAATTTTAGTCGTTGTCATTGGTAATAAATAGAATTAACCAATCAAAATTATGTATTCTATAATTTCATTTTCAAATTATCATTTTCATGAAAATTGTAATTATTTTAATTGATAAATTTATTAGTATTTTCAACAACCGGTTTTAGTTAAATAATAAGTTTATTGAAAAATAGTTTGTATGTTTTCAAATTATTTTCCAGAAAAATTACAATAAATATATCGATAAATCCTTTTCATCTATTTTTAGTTTAATAATAGTTTTATTGAAAAATAGTTTGTACGTTTTCAAATTATTTTCAAGAATACTGTAATAATTTTAATATATTGATAAATTTATTAGTATTTTGTGTTTAGCGACTAAATTTATCGAAAAATATTATCGTTGTCAATAGCAATAGTAACAGCCAATCAAAATCAAGTATTTGGTTTTGGTGGGTTACAGGGTTTAGTTATTTGCTTATCCTCATGGTGACCCTGGTAACGCCATACAAAATGATGCTAACCGCCACTTAGCACCCGTTGCTAGGCAACGTTGGTAATGTGTTCAAGTGGTGGATTGCCCGCAAAAATTGAGTATTATCGCTAGTACTGTAATTGCTCGGACAACCCTCGGGTTCACGAGCTGTCGATAGAAGACCTGTGCTCGCTTAGCTCTGTCCCTGTGGAAGTAAATTCATGAGCGAATGTGGAGAGATGACTTAAAGTTGCGACGCGGGTACTCATAATAATATCTACGTGTAAGCACCTTTTAAGAAGTACTGTAACCGTAAGCACAACTATTTTATTTAAATATACAGAGGTGTGAATTATCAACAGTTAACGAGACGGTTTCGATTGCTGAGCAGCTCGGCGTCGAGCACGTTCTTTGCGTCCCGGCCGACGATTTATTGGTTGAGTTGAGAACTGCTCTACTAGTTGAGGGTCCTTCTGCACCCTCTGGGTCGGGGCGAATATGAGCGGGTAGGTGACCGCTTCCCCCTCCCGACAAACAGCTAGGGCCACTTCTAATCCTCGTATCTGGGTGCGCAGGCTCTGATTGAGCTGTCGCTCTTCGGCCCAACCTTTCTGTGCTGCAGATATTCGGTGGTATAACATTTTGACTCTTTTCGGGTCCGACCAAGTCGCTTTGATCTGTTGGACCTCTCTTGTCAGCTGGAGTATTTGGTGGAGGAGATCCGCATTTGTGCTCCGCGCGCGATCTAATTCCGCTTGTAATATTTGGTTAGTGGCCATAACTGTAATGGATAAGTTCGTTAAATTTAACGTTAATAATTTATACAAGTTATTTTTATCATTATCGCAAACATATCGACTGAAACGAATATTCTTAAACAAATGATCAAACGCAAAGACGGAGTAAAGAACATTTCTATTTCACTAGTAACAAACATCAAACTAGTTCATATTAATTGTTAGGGTCTCTGGAGTTCTAATTTTTTCGGAAAGGACTTCCTTCGGCTCTTTTTCGGAGGAACCACCGGGTATGGGCGTCGGGTATCTCGGACTGGGCGAGGTGGGTATGCTTCTGCGATTCGCCCGGCGAGGATGTCATCTTCTACGTTGGCGAGATACATCCTCGCCTTGACCACCTGTAGGTCCACTTGTTCCTGCACCCGTTCCCATTGGGTGAGGAGTTCTCGCGCATTCATGTACGTCTCTGCTGCCGGGTATTGTTGTCCGGCGAGTCCGCATGGGTCGCTGTTTAGGCCCAGTATCCTCCAGGTAGTGGGGTACGGCCACTGCTGTCGAATCTTATTGAACACTTCTGGGGTTGGGTGTGAGTCCTTCCGGCATTGTTCGTCGGGCATTCGGGTGTTGGTCCCTTCGATCGGCATATTCTGAAAACACACCAAAATCAGTTATTGGCATATGGGAATGAAAAAACAATTCATTTGAACATTTCACTTAGATTGTATACTAAACTCATTAGCGACCAGGTTGTTATTATCTTTGGGTCTATCACCAGTTAGACTTATCGAATGCTAACTATCCGTACCATCTTTCGTGGATTTAATGGGTGGTGCGTCTCTGAAGCTATGTAATCTACCACGTCTTCATCACGGCACTTCTATTTTAGTGGTTGCCCTAATTGCGAGGCGTTAGGAAATTCTACTGCTATAGTAATGAGGGAGTCTATACCTACAAATCTACCGGTATTAATGTTCGTCAAACCAGAGTTTGCCGCGCGTAGGGTGGTGCTATTTATTTAAATTTCATTTAGAAATCACGGAATACCTAATATTGAATAACATTTATTATCAATTGTTTCTAAATTTTAATAGGAGCAAGGCTTACCATTTATCGGGGTGGGTTCAATACCTATTAAATACATAATATCAGTTAAAATTGTTTACGTTCTACGAGTTGACGTTGCACGCGATAATTCACGATATGGATAAGTGTTACTTTGACTTTAACGGGTCTATTTCCGTAGTGATGTTTATCGATTTGTATTTACTAGTCGAATGACATCGACAACACGGCCTTTGGTAAGATTTACCTTAACTTGGGTTTCCGTTTCTACATCCGTTGTGTTTCGAATTGTACCACAATACCTAACTGGCCTTCGCCCTAGGTCATCTCACTAGCGTGGGCGTCTACATCCGTTATCTAATGCGAATGCGTTAGTGAATGACCTTCGCTCTGTTTATCCGGTACGTTTGATGTCGACGGAAATTTCTAATTCTCGGATGGTATTAGCCTACTAAGATTTGGACTTACAATTTCCGGTCGACTTGTTTACTAATTCGGATAACTTTAGTTCTTAATTAACTACTGTCTGATATTATATCGTGGCATCTACTATGGTCGTGCGTGGCGATGAGGCAAATTTGGAATATGTCAGATACATCTGTTATTCATATTTAAATATTTTATTGCTTAATTTTAGGAAAAACCAGTGTCTTTGATTTCCTTATGGTATTCTGAGATTATTCGATCGTTTCGAAGAAGACTTATCTGTTTGATTCTCATCTTACGCCTATTAACGTTTCGCTTCGAATTCGCATTGGGCTTTTATTATATTGTTACGTCGTTTTTCGCCTACGAAGTTAATGTGAATTGTATTTGGAATTTACATAAGTATTCGAGTGATGCAGGTTTTGTGAATTTTACGGGTGGGAGATATTAGCATGATCAGGTTCTTAGCAAATTTTTTGAATAGTATTATACTGCTAGCTTTCTCTTACGTCAACGATCCGTATGAATTTCGTATTGATCGGTTTGACTGCATTAATCCCTTCTCAACAATTTATTTATTTGGTTTACCTTTGAATGATAGGTCGATTTATGATTTATGTCATTCTACCCTTATACTTTTCATTAGTTCAGCTTCAATCGATAACTTATCCGTAGGGTGAGTTTTATTTCAAATTAATAGATTCTTATTCTATAATTTATTTTGCTGTTATCAAATTCACTTACATTAATTGAATCAACGACTTGCTTAGTTTTTATCTATAGTTGCCTTACCTTTGGAAAATGAATCACCTTATGTTAATTCAGAGGATTAGTTCATTTTAACCCATGACTACTTTACTCAATGATTTTCGATCAATTCACCGGTAATTTCAACTAATTTATTTCAGCTACGTATTTAATTTACTTTTAGTTTTACTTAACTTGTTTCACAATATGCATTGATTTACTTTAGTAATGCGTTTCACCTAATCTATCTCAAACATAAGTTTAATTTACTTTTAGTAATATAATTTATCAACTCAATTTACATTTAGGAATAAGATTTATTAGTTTAATTTACTTGTAGCCATAAGATTTATTCATTCAATTTACTGAAAAAAAAACGCTTGATTGATTTAATTTACCTTTAGAAATAAATTTTATTAATTTACCTTTGGAGGACTACTTTAATTCACTTTTAGAAATGAGATTGATTAATTTACCTTTAGAAATATGATCTAATAATTTTAAACAATTTATTAGTTTAATTTGCTTTTAGAGATACGTTTATCTAATACAATTACACCATTTAATTTACTATTAACAATAAATTTTAGCTAATTTATTCCAAATTATTAGTTAATTTACTTCTAGCAATAAGTTTCCCCTCATTTAATTCAAATTACGAATTTAATTTACGCTAGTAATAGGTTTTGTCTAATTTATATGGATTTAATTTTCTTTTAGTAATAAGTTTAATGATTTCAAAACATTAACACGGAATCAGTTATATCAACGAATTTCAATTTAATCTATCCCCGTACCCTTTCCGTTTAATAGACCTTAGGCGCATTTTGTGTTTATATTATATTTACTGAGTGCCCACTGGACTACTCGATGTGATGATTTTGAGCCGTGTGTGATATAATTTTTAGTCGATTTTACAGAAGTGAGAAACGAGGAAGGAGTCGGAGACTTCTCCCTTATTTCTCGCTTCAGCTATAGGGATAATATTGACGTTACGACCCCTGCGTTTCTCAACGCCGAGTCCTCACGGGTACATATCATTGGCGATTTTCCACGCACTTACATGCATCTGCACTGTGTAGATTTTATTTACTTGCGTTGTGTGTCGGCTGTGGGCCGGAAAAATTTCGACATTTTAATTTATAAAACAAATATATATGTAAAACAATTTAGGTATATTAATAATATTTATTAATTATAAAAACAACATAATTACCCATTTCGAACCATTCCATAAAATTGAAAAACATCATAGCATAAAATAGAACATAAATGCCTCTCTCCCCACGTCGCCGCCAAGCAGAGCTCTACAGGGATGCTATGGACGTGACGTGGAAAGAGGGTTCCAAACAAAATGTTTCTCACCTAAAAATTCTGATTTCCACAATAATTTCAAATTGAAAATATAGTTTGTGTCGAACAACGGTTTAGATTTTAAACAATTTTCAAAATAGTTCTAAAAATAGTTAAACTTCGAAACGGTTTTAACAATTTTCAAAAATGGTTAAAATGGTTTGAAAAATGGTTAAGTTAAATGTGAAAATGGATCAGTATTTATACCTATTTTTCTCGCGTGTGAAATTTGATGCAGTAAAACAAAATTCGACCTTGTTATTTTCTAGCAAATTCTATTTTTTAATTTTAATATTTTTTGATTTATTTTTATAATTTTTTATTTAAAATTTTTATTGAATTATTACTAATTCAAAATTTTCGATTTAAATTTCATTTTAATGAACTTTTAATAATTTTTCTAATTTTGTCGAATTTGTTGTGTTTTCTTGTTATATTTGTGTAGGTATCGTGCGAATCTTGGTGCATTTTGTTAATATTTTAATTTATTTTTATGTTTATTATTTTATATTTAATTCTCTTATTTCTCAGATTTTATCGGGTTTACTTGATGTTTCAGAGGGTTTATTTAAATTGCGTGTTATTTTTGCGTGTGTGTTTCTGATCCATTTAAACATTTCTCAAGGCCGTTTACGTTGTGGCCCAACATAAAACACTCGGGGGTCCGTAAAATTGCGACCCGCAATTTCAATTGATTTCAAAATGATACGTACATTTCCATTTTCAATATTCACATTCATAAAAAAATTTCTACGGTAAGGTTAAATCATCAAGGCAAAGATGGACTTAAGGTCCGGCTACAATACATAGTCAAATTGGATAGTTCAGTTTTAATATCAGTGCAAGTTTTCTAATATCAGTTCTAATCAATGTAAATCAGTTATATTTGTTTTCGAATGAATCGCTGACGGCTTGGGTTTCGATTTCGAGCTGGGTTGATCTTGAAGGGTGATTGATGGAAATCTGCGAGAGTCTTGTCGTTTCGTTGGTTTTGTCGATTTTTCGAATTTGGGTGAACATTCTTCTGAATTTTTGAATTTGGGTATTTTGCCTTTGCTTGTTTTTTGTTAGGCCGAGTATGAGACAGCATATTAGAAGTATCATGCTAGAGGTTATACTAATCGGTAGTATTAGTTCGATTGATAGACTTGTCGTTGCATGGGGTTCATTTTTCTGTTTGATTTGTTTTCCTTGTTGCTTTTTGATTGATAGGACGATTTTTTGAATTTCTTGAATTGGTTTATTATTGGGATTTGCTTTGGCTTTTCCTTGAATTTGTTTGATGATATTTTCTAGGGTTTTCTTTATCTCTCGGTTCTCATTTTTTATATTGGCTATCTCTTCATTATTTTTCAGTAGGGTTTGTACCATTTTTTGGGTTCTCTCGATATTCTGTTTTATCTCGTCCTTGTTCTCTTTCTTGGGACATTGCATACATTGGAGGTTTATTTGTTGACATTCTTCGTTATCAGGGTTTCTGCAAATTTCTTCGAAATCGGCACAGGTGCTGTCTTCTCTTCTGAAGGGTTGGGATTTCTCGCATTTTCCCAACGGATTCTCGGTATTGCACTCTCTCATTATTATCATCATTATTATTGTCCATAATGTTTGGTTCGTGATTTTCATTTCTATCATATATCAATCAATTTTGTATTTATTTACAATTTAATTTTATTCAACTTTATACAGTGGATTTTTAGCCATTTTTTATTCTTTCTCTTTTTCTGGGGTTGAGTGTATCTCGCACTCCTCTTTAGTTTTGTTTTCTGAGAATCTCATTATTAGGACTTGGGCTTTTATTAATCGCTCGGTTATTTTCGGGAGTTCTTTTAATCGTTCTTTGTTTTCTTTGATTACCCTCTGTTGATTGTAGATTTTCATTTGGAGATTTCTTTCTTTCGCTTGCTTTCTTTTAAGTTGACGTTTATAATTTATTCGTTTAGCTGTTTGCTTTTCCAGCTTTCGTCTCGCTTCCTGGAGCTGTTCTGTTAATGTTTTAATTTCGTCCTGAGCTTGTTGATGGCTTTCTTTTATCTCTCTGGCTTCTTTGCAACTGTCTTCTAGTTGTATTACATATCTCTGTTCGCTCTTTCTGCTGTCTCTCATTCGTTCTGCTTCGGTTTTCCAATAATCTTCTAGTATTACACGAGTCTTTATTTCAGCTAATTCTCGTCTCAATCGTTCATTCTCTCTCTTTTGCTCTCTGTTTTCTTCCATGTTGGATGCTAATTTTTGTTTCACTACCTTGACTAATTGTTTGGATTGTATTAACTGGTGATTTATCCGGGCGATTTCTGATTCTTGCTCCTCCACTACTTCTTGCCATTCTTTTCTTTCGGCTCTTCACCTTTTACTGTAATACTTCAGTGGGTCTTGCTCGATTGGTTCTACTAATTGAATTGGGTTTGGTACGTATCCTCCGTCTTCTAGATTCATTCGGATTTCTATTTCGTTTGGATTCATACTAAATATACATCGATTACAATTTTTGTTTTTATCATTTTTATTATTTTTATTGTCTTTTGACACTTTTTACACTTTTTCCTCTTTAAATTTACACTATCGTTTCGTCCGTCTCCCCGAATCCTTCATCGGGTTCGGCGGGTACTTGAGTTGGCATTTCCGTCGGATATAACGGCATAACCAGGATTGGTGGTCGGTTTTGCAAGGTATTTACCTCTTCACGTAAAGCGTTTGATATTTGTATCTCTTCGTCTAAGAGATAGGCAAGGTATTCGGTATTTTCGGTTAATTCTTCTACTTGCATTTCTAATCGATGCGTATTCTCCAACGCTTTTAACTTTTCAATCTCTTTTCTCAGATTCTGTTCATTTTCCTCGTATCCTTGCTTCATCGCTTTTATTTCTACTTCCACTTGTTCTTTCAACTGTTCATTGACTTCACGTTGATGTCTTAACTGGATCTCTTTGGATACTGCAACTCCTCGGTGTCCGTTCACCTCCTGCTGGAGTTCTGTTATCCTCTCGTTTAATTGTTGGTTTTGTCGTCTTTCATCCGTTTGTTCGTGTAGGGTTTCCGATATTTTCTGATTTAACTGGTCGATCCATTTTCTGAGGTCCTTGTCGGTTTTCCTGAGCCTTCTTATTGTGTTTTGTCTGGCTCGTTCATGGTATTCCATTGTTTGGATTTCTTCGTTCAGTTCCTCAATTGTTTCTTTCTGCGCTTCGACTTGTTCCCATAGTTCCCAATCTTCCATATTCAATATCTTTTTGGGTAACAGTCTTATCTCTTTCTTGGCTTCTTGGTACTGGTTCTTCCATCTTCTTGCTTCTGATTTGATCCACTTTTCTTTGTCTTCCGTTTTTATTTGTTGTATTTGTCTCTGTTTAAGAGTCTTTTCTTGTTCTATTAGCATCTCCTTCATTCTCGTTTGTTGCCATACTATTTCGTGATCTTGTTTTTGTATATGTTCCCATTGCATCGCATTCTCGATTTTCGACAATCTATACTTGTCTTTCCACTTTCTCGCTTCCACCGTTGTTTGGATCACTATTCTTTCTTGTCTGTCGTCTCTGGGCTCTCTTATCTTCCTTGATGGTTTTGGCCCTTGATTTCTCAGTCTGTTGACTTCCTTTTTCGCATCTTCCCATTTAGTTTTATAAGCTCTTGTTCGGTCCTCCTCTTCGGCTATTTGCTGAATATAATGTCTAGCGCGCGCTTCCCAGTCATTCCTTGTACGCTCCTTCTCTCCGTACCACTTAGTTTTCCAGTGAAGTGCTTGCCGTTTTGCCCATTCTTTGGCTTGTTCCATATGGGTTCTCTTTGTCTTCTCTATTCGGTATTGGGTGCTAATTTGCCCAATTTCCTCCTGCATTTGTTGTATAATTTTTATCGTCTCTTCTCCTTCTTCTCGTATCTCTGCTTCTTTATCTTTTATCACTTCTCGCAATCTTTCGATTTCACTTTGTTGATCCTGCTTCTCTTGCTCTAACATTCTGATCTCCTTTCTTTGGTTTATGATTCTGGTTTGGTTCTGCATAAATTCCTTCATCATTTCCTCTTCTCGCTCTTGGTACGTTTTCTCTTTTCCTTCCGGGTAAGTTATTTTTTGTTCTAGTTGTTTTTCCCACTTTTCTTTCATCATTTTCGTTTTTAGAGTCTCTTGCACTAATTCCTCTTCTGCGATTAGTAGCATTTCTTTTAATTGTAACGTTCTTTGTCTCCATAATTCTACTTCCTCACTTGTTACTTTTATTGACTCTGGTTGGTCTTTGATTGCTGGTTTCGTCTCTTCAGCCTCTTTTACAATTTCTTTTGTCTCATTTGGATTCATAATTGTTTTCTAAATGTTAATAATCGATTATTCTCTCTTTTCAATCATCTCAAAATTTTATCATAATTTACATCATCTCGTATTTTTGTGGTTTTTGAGTTTTTATAATTTTTTGTTTTTACGTTTATCTTTATTTACACTTTTTACATATTGCTTCCATTTTTAATTACTGATCAGCGAAACGGAATCCTTTGATCCGCCCGTTGATCGGCTTTCTACATACTGGACATATATCAACTTTTAATCCACATGCTTCGCATGTGACCATATGTCCACAAGGAGTATAAATTATTTCGACATGTTTTTGCCAACATGTCACACATTGATACTGCTCCAAAATAGCTTCTTTTATTATTGATTTGTCTCGGTTCTCTTAAGGTTTCTCTTGATATCGCTTGATTGCTCGGATTATTGCTTGTGTCGAGTCATACCATTCTAAATTATTAGCTAACCTTTCTTTGATTATTTTTCTCATTTTTTGAGTATCTACTCCTGATAATAACATTATGGTTCTCGTTTTTGGTCGGTCTAATATATCTTCTATTTGTTGGTTGGTAATTATTATTTCGATATTCTTTTGACTCTTTTTCTTGTTTATACATACACTTTCTTTTATGTTTTAGTTTTTTGACATTCTGATCTGGCATTGGCTGTTGATTTTTGCATCCTTCGCACATTATTCCTCTGGCTGTTTGACAATACCCTTGACTCGCAAATTCTGCTGCTCTTGGGTTTCCTTTGAAAGTTTTAATTCTCTCTTCGAATGTTCTATTTATAGTCTCTTTTTCCCATATTAGTTCTGTTGGATCTTCGAAATTCTTTATTATTGTTATCTTTTTCTCGCCTCCCTTTTCATCACTGTCCATTTCTGATTGTCGGAGTCCTTCCAATCTGTTTATTGCTTGGTTTCCAACATCAATGTTAATTCTAAATGGGCAGGTTGAAAATTTCCTCAGGTGTTCTCGTTTAGCTGTCTCTCCTTTTTCCCATTTTGCGAGTTTTCCTTTACAATAGATGCATGTTACTTCGTCTGGTAGTTCTGGTGTTCCCGTAAAATAAAATCCTTCTGCAGCCATTTCTTTGCTTTGCTGGTCGGTAAATACTTTATTATCTTTAAACGTTAAATATCTCTGTTCCTCTTTTCTCAGCTCCTCGTCTCTCACTCTCATTTGTGAGTATATCGCTTTTATGATTCGCGTTGGCCGTCTTATTCCGTCGTAGTCTTTATAGTATATGATTGCTGCTGCAAGTGTATTAACTTTCTCTTCCTCCTCCGGTTTTTTCCATAGTCTCGTCCATATCGAATCTGGTCCTTCTCTCATCTGTACCGTTATCTCTTCGTTGATTCCGCTTGCCATCTAAATATCGTCATTATTTTTTTGAATTTTTGTTTTTCTGATTTTTCTGGTTATTTGTAATTTTTTTTTTGGTTTTTATTTGATTTTTATTATTTATTTACATTTATTTACACTTTCTTTCTCTCTTTACAACGTCTTGTCTGGCTTCTCTACTTCCAATTTTATATACAGATTATCTTCTCGCAAGAATCCTTCTCCTCTCAATCGTTGTTGTGGAAAAAAACGTGGTGTACCTATTGCTGTATTCCAGTCGGTTGTTGGTCTTCCCATCTGTGGTTCATTTCCTGTTCTGATTGGATTGCGATAGTCCTCTTGTCCTTTCATTGTTAATATCATATTTTGTTTAAAAGGCCATGTTAATAATTCATCATAATCTCCTCTTCCTACTCTGACGAAGACACTGATATGGGTACCTGTTGCATTTCCATCTCCATTTGGATATAATCTAATGCCCAATTTGTATCCATTCTCCCAGCTGTATATTGGTGGGCTATCTAAGATTCTCTGTGTTCCATCTTTTGCTCTCTGAAGCTTTTCCGCGAATTCAGTTATTTTCCATATAAATGGTGCTGTAGAATGTTTTCTGGCGATCGAACTGTTGGTTTCTAGTTCCTTTAGGCTGTTGGTCGTCCGTTGCATTTTCTTTTCTATTTCGGCCATTTTCTTGAGTGTGTCTCCTTGGCTTCTCTCGAAATTCTTTCTGGACTCTAATATTTCTCTTATTATTGCCTTTTGTGCATCGTTTTCTGTTCGTAGGCTTTTTACTTCCCATGCCAGCATTCCTATCGTCTTCATCATGATTTCGGTGTGCTCGATGCTGTTTTCCATCATGTGCTTTTGCATCTCCGCAATTGGTAGTTGTGCTCGACAATTGAATGATTCTAACGGGCACTTGATTGGTTTGCCTATACATTCGTTCCAATGTTCTTTCAATTTGACCTTCTCTTTTCTGTCGCAGTTGTTTGCGCATACTCCTTCATATAGATCGCATATTTGTTCCTCTTTTGGATTCCGATGTTCCATTTCTATTTTTATCCATTCGTCAATAATTCCACAGAATTCGCATTTCTCCTCTCTCTTGATGCACACTTTGTGATGTTCTTTCATCGTCTTTTTTGTTGTGGTGGTTTGACATTTTTCGCATAGTATCTCGTTATATTCACATTCGTTTGCGTGACTTTCGGCTTCCTTCATCAGTCCTTTCCATTCGCATTCTTTTACTCGGCATTGGACTAGTAGATTATTTATTTCTTTGTTGGTGGCATTATCCATTGTGGTAGGATCTTCGTCTCTTTCAAACGTTTCGTCACATCCAGGGCATTTTATTGTTTCTGTTTCTATTACTTTTATCGTACAATCTGTGCATATTCTGCATCCACATTTCGTCTGTCTCGCTCCAATTAATAATTCTTTGCATTTGCAACATTTTTGTCTTTCCTTTATATCGTTCACCACTTTGATTTTTTCCTTCATTATTCGTCTCGTAGTTTCGGATGGATTCTCGCTTCCTCTAATTTTCTCGATGATCGTCTGCATATCTACAAAAATTTTTGATTACTCGACGTTGCTTTGTTTCTGTCGTTTTATTTTTACATATTTACACGGTACGCTTTATTTTTACTCTACTGTTGAATCCGGTTCTGGGGTGAATTCTGGCATCGATGCTATCCATTCCACCCAACTTGCTGGATCTACGTGCTGTTGATTACTACGTAGTCTTCTAATTTCGTCAGCTTGCCATCTAACTTGATCTGTTAATTGTTCATTTATTCTCTGTAATTGTAGTATTGTTCTCTGTTGCTCTTCTAGTCTTATGGCTTGTTGTAGACCTCTGTTCACACTTTCCGTTAATACTAGGTGAGTATTTGTCCACTGAGTTTGCGCATTGTTTGTTATTAATGTCATTAATTCACATTGTCGTCTCCATGTTGCCTCGATTCCTTGATCTTGGTATATTCCTTGATTTAATTCTGCAATCTCTATAGGTACATTGGCAGCTGCTGGTTGTTGACTTCCTTCTGTGAACGGTGGTATTCTAACTTGATTTTGTTGATTTGCATTATTCGGATTCATCTGTTGGTTATAATACATCATTAATTCATCGCATTCATTTCTGTTTGCTTACTATTTCTGACACATTTTGTACAATATTTATATATACGTGCATACTATTACTACTATTATACTACATAATATTTTACACTATATACAATGTCCTTTCTTTGTCTTACACCATCGTCTCCGGTGACTCTATACGTAATGTCCGTATATCCCCGTATTTCTCATTCATTATCTGGTATACATCAGATTCATTGGACCATTGTTGTGCTTCGATAATGGGCGGTTCTTTTAACCAGAGTCCGCTTGTACTAGAATTTCCTATGATTTCATATTCCTCAGTTTTCTCTGTATCATATTGTCCTAATTCGATATCGTAATTGAATTTTTCTACTGCTGGCCATAATCTTCTCTTCGCTGGTTTCTTTCTGCATTTGGTAGTTCTTGCTAGTTGAATTATTTCAGCATTACTACGCTGCTTACTATTGCTGTTGTTATCCAGATCATTTTAATCATATAGTTCTTTTCATTAGGCTGCATAGTTGTGTTTTCTCTTGCTTTAGTTGTCTCCATTATTCCTTCTTTTGGTTGTACATTTTTAAGTGCTTTCTAGAGTTGTAATGCTTCATGAATTGAAAGGTGGCTGTCGTCCATGATCATTCCTTTTCTCCATGTTTCGTTTCTTGTTTTTCTCCCAGATTGTTTTGTTGTGGATTGATCTATCGCATTTGACTTGAGTGGTTTCCTTGTTATCGTTCTCCAATGTTCATGAGTTCCCTTTTGGATATTTATTACATATTTTCCCAGTTTCCTTTTCGTAGGGATACGATACTTTTGATTCGTTATAGTTTTGCTTGTTTCGCATTGGATTCTTTTGTTTACTGTTTCGTTTCCTTTGAGTTCGTATATGCAGATTTTCGTGATAGGTTTTTCACCTGTGTTCTCGATTAGTATTTCCTCTTCATTCGCCGCGTTTGATTCTATGTTTATTATTACTGCTTTACTTTCTCTGATCTGGCGTTGATACGGTTCCTCTTTTGTTTCTTTTTCCGGACGTTTTGTCGTAATTGCTTCTAGTAATTTTCTTGTTATTGATTTCCAGTAATCATCTCTTCATTTCTGAACGTGTACTATATACTTTCCACGTTTTCTTTTAGTTGGAATACGGTATTTTTGATTTTTGATATCCTCGTTTGATTGACATTTGATTCTTTCGTTCATCGTTCCGTTCTTTTTAGTTTCGAATACACAGACTTTTGTGATGGGTTCTTTGCCCATATTTTCAACTATTATCTCTTCTACGCTCTTTGGGTCTGATTCTACTTTTATTATCATTTCTTTATTTTCTCGTACTCGACGTTTGTATGGCTCTTCTTTTGGTGTTGTGAATTTCTCTCCCAGAGTTTTGGCTAGTGTGCAGGTTATTATTATATCATTGTTGGTACATATTATATATTCTGCATTGCCTTCTAGGCTATCCCATTAACATTTCTTTCCTGCTTTCATATTCATTTTCCAACAATCGATAATTTTATTTTGTATACATACTTGTTCAATGGTTTCTATTCCTTTGTTTATTATTCGCAATTTGCCTATTCCTGGCTTTACTTGGATTTTTACGTTTCTATCTTCTGTAGCATCTCTACATACATCTTTGGTGGTCTGACATGATGATGAGTTTTCGGGTCGTATTTCCATCTTTCCTGGTTTTCCTATGGAATCGAATTGGCAACTTATGCTTGTATTCATTGTCAATTGTAAGCATATTCCTTTACTTGAGATTCCTTTCTCATTTATTGTTCGTATTCTGAACGATTTTATCTCCTTCGTGATGTTTTCCTCAGGTTCTGTTAACTTGATGGACGTAATCAATATCATTATTTTTTGTAGCAGGGTCGGTCGGTTTTGATTTTTCCTTTGTTGTAGTAACATCATCCCTTTGTTTCGCTTTCCCTCGTTATTGCTGTTGCTCGTTTCTTGACGTTCGTCGTTAGATGATTCCTTTTTCTCTTGTTGTGCGGGTTGTTTTCGTCTCTAGCCTTTTGATCGTCTTGATTTTTGCTGTTGTCACTTCCTCCTTCTTCATTATTACCTCCATCCGGGGTTTCCTTTGAAATGTCGTCCTCGACATTTATTATTTCAATTATTTCCTCGTATACTTTTATTATTCTTGCTTTTATATCGTCCATTTCTTTTATTTCTTGTTTGCTCGCTTGAAATCTTATTTGCTTTCGATGCCATCTGTGTATTATCATCAATAGTTGTTCCTTTCTATCTCCGATTCGTATTGCTTCTTTTGGATGATTGGTGAATTTTAGTCCTTCCCATTTCAACATTGCTTTTATTGTTTTTGGAAATGGATAGTGAGCATATATTGTTTCTTTTAATAGGACGTTTCTGTTTCTTACCATATAGTTTACATTGAATACTTTAAGTGATGAACCTTCGTAGGTCCATTTCATCAGATTGGCTGCTGCTTCGTCTTGTTTGGCATCGATAGCTTCCCATAATGTCTGGATTGTTTTACTCATCATTTCTCTCTCTCTGATTGTCGCGTTACTGGTTATAAATTTTATTGCGCTTGTCTGTCTGGATTTCAGTGCGTAATGTAGTACATTATTTTCTCCATTATATTTCTCTTTAAACGATGATCCTGTTTTTAGTAGTTCTCTCAGAACTGTTGTAGAAGCATCTGCTGCAACTGCGAACATTAATGGTGTTTGTCCCTCTTCGTTGGGTATGTTTGAGGCGTGTCCGCGTTTCTGCATAAGTTGGATTATATCTATTATCCTTTGGGTGTTTTTATGTTGTACTGCAATATGTAGAGGTACATTTCCTTCTACGTCTGCCATAGTGAAGATCATGGGTATATTCTCTTTAATGCGGTCCATTTCTAGTGGACTTCTAGCTCCTTTAGCGTAATCCATAGCGATTTTCCCTGCTTTGTTTACTATTCTCATCCATCCTTTTCCTTCGACCCATTCTGGCATTATCTCTCTGATAGCTTTTACTATTATATCCATCTTGTCTACATTATCTTGAGTCGCGTTTAGAGTTATTTTGGATTCATCCGGTTTAGGTTCCTCTACGGTATTATTTGCTGCCGCTTCTATTTTTCGACTCATCGTTAGTCCGTTTATACTTAGTTGTTGAGTTTGTGATCTAGTTTGCATACCTCGATTCTCTGGTTCTTTTGTTATTGTTCTCGGTATCGCTTTACATCTACTCACGTTCACGTAAATAGGTCTGGTGAGTGGGTTGTTGACTAGTTTAACTCGAGCATTGTTCTCGTTTACGTACATTATTTCGTATGGTCCTTTACCACATCTTTGTAATTTTCTGGCTACTCCTGGGATAATTTCTGGCGTTGCAATTATTACCCAGTCTCCAACCTGAAAGTTATGCTCACGCACGTCTCTCTTTTTATCGTGCAATTCTTTATAGCTTTCTTGGTTAAATCTAATGTTCATACCTGCTGTTTTCCAGATCTCTTGCATTCGCTCTTTGAATCCCGTTACATAGTCGTCAATTTCCATATACTGTGATATTGGTGGTTGATATTCTAAGTCTATCGGCATGTTACATTCTCTGCCGTACATTAATTTGAATGGACTCATTTTTGTTGCTGAATGTATTGACATTCTATAAGCCATAAGGCATAGATTTATATATCTGTCCCAATCTTTTTGGTGTCTGCTTACATAATTCGACATCATTTCTATCAATATGCCATTGAATCGTTCGGTTTGACCATTTGTTTGCAGATGGTACGGTGATGTTCTCAGCTTCGCAATTCTGAAGTAATTCGTTACTTCCTCTATTATTTCGCTCATAAAGTTGGTTCCTTGATCGGTTAAAATCTGTTTGGGTGTTCCGTATCTACAGCATATTTCCTCTACTAGGATTCTCGCTATTGTTCTAGCTTTTTGATCTGGTATTGCGAATGCTTCCGGGAATTTTGATAAATAGTCTGTTACTACTAATATATAGGTATTTCCATAGTTGGTTTCTGGTAATGGTCCTACTACGTCCATTGCAATCATTGTCATGGGTTCTGGTGGAATTGGCATTGGTTTTAGTGGTGCTTTCAATTTACTTCCTGTGCTTTTCCTGGTTGCACATATCAGACAATTCTTTATCCATCCTTTTACGTCCTCTCCCATATTTGGCCAATAATATTTTTGGCGCAGTCTTGCTTCCGTCTTTTTTGCCGACATGTGTCCTCCAAGTTTTCCATCGTGGTATTGCATCAATACCTCTTTTCGTCTACTTTCTGGTAAACACATGAGTCGTTTTTCACCATCCATTAATAATAACCATCCCTTCTCCATGGTATATCGATGTCTGTGTTTTTCCATATGCTCTTTTAATTTACTGTTGTTGTCGAAGATTTTCATATCATTGGTTTCCATGAATTCGATTATTGTTTTTAGCTCTTCGTCTTCCTTCTGCTCATTTCTCAGTTTTGTAAAATCGATATCTTCTGCGATGATCATGCATATTCGTCTTACATCATGATCCATTAGTTCTTCAAACACAAATCTTGACATGCAATCTGCGTTGGCGTTGGCCTTTCCTGATTTGAATTTTATATATGGTGAATATTCTTGTAATTGCATTGCCCATCTCATTAATCTACTCGAAGCTTCTTTGTGTTGGCCCAACCATACTAATGGTTGATGATCAGTCGTGATATATATCTCATAACCCCATAATAAATATTTGAAGTGTTTAATAGCTTGGATTATTGCTAATGCTTCTCTTTCCGTCACAGAGTAATTCTTTTCATGTTTCTTGAATGTTTGACTATAATATCCAATAACTCGTTCTCTTTTCTCGTCATCCCATTGTCCTAAGACTGCTCCAGATGCATATCCACTTGCGTCAGTTGCTAGCAAAAACGGTTTCTTGAAATCTGGGTGTACGAGTATTGGTGCTGATATTAATTTATCTCTGAGTGTTTCAAAGGCTGTTTGTTGTTCCTCTTCCCATATAAACGGGGTATCTTTTTTGGTCAATTCTTGTATTGGTTTTGCGATGGTTGCATAACTCTTGATGAACTTTCGGTAGTATCCACATAAGCCTAAGAATTCTTGCACTTGCGTGACTGTCTTTGGTGCAGGGCAATTCTTTATCTTTTCGATGTTTCTTGGATCTGGTTCTTTGCCTTTTGCTGACACAATATGTCCTAAGAAGGTAACTTTTTCCTTGGCCCAATCGCATTTTGAGGGTTTCAATTTTAACTTCCATTGTCTCAGTCGAACGAATCCGTTTCGGATGTCTTTTAAATGTTGCTCGAAGGTGCTAGAATAAATTAATAAATCATCAATATATACCATACATTGTTTAATGCCGTGAGTTACAAAATTCATACATCTCTGGAATGAAGCTGGTGCGTTGGTTAGTCCAAAAGGCATTTTCTTGAACTGGTATAAATCTTTTCCAATTGTAAAGGCAGTTTTCTCTCTGTCCTCCTCTTTGACTTTTATTTGCCAGTAACCACTTTTTAAATCTAGCGATGTAAAATAAGCTGCTCCGTGTAACATTTGTAACATCTCATTTATATCTGGTAGCGGGTATGTATCCCGTTTTGTTACCGCATTGAGTCATCGATAATCTATACAGAACCGTTGTGTTCCGTCTTTTTTCTTCCATGCCCACTGGATTGCATGTCGACAACTGGTTTCGATTACTCCTGCGTCTAACAGTCTTTTGAACTTTCTTTTTTCTGCTACTGATTTTTGAGCTCTGCCAACCGGTAAGGCCGTAGTGTTACTTCGGGGTGTCGTCTGTTAATGGTACGTATGTTGCGTTACCAATCGCTTGTACCGCAGATTTTCTAAGTCAGATGCTGAACAAATATATCGCTTTGAATTCCATTTAGCAGTTTTTGTAACTGCTCTTTTTCAGCTTCGTTTAGCAGCTGACTGTCGATGTCCATAATTCTTCCTCAGTTCCTTCGGTTTTTGTTGTTGGAAGTTCAATATCCATCATCGGTGTTAGCTTTCCCAATCTTTCGTTTTCGTAAATGACTTTATCTTCCTCGTCAAAAATTTAATGTTTGATCGGAATTTCACTGTGTCTTTACATACAACTATTCTCTGGCTAAGCGTTCTTTCTTTTTCTCGAATTTGATTTAGTTACGAAAATCATTTCGCCTCAGTTCTCGTTTACTTACGTAAAAATCATGTGATGCGCCTGCTACCACTATTTTCTCTGAGCACTCGACCTTGATTTAACATACATATTCGTCGTATCTCTCAGCTCCATCGATCCTAGATCTATTATTATCTCTTTTAATAATTCTGGCATGAGATCTGTTCCAATTATACAATCTGCACTCAATCTCCTGATAGCTGCTAAATACGTATTGATTTTTACATTTTTATAATTCAATTTATTTGACACCAGATTTTCGATATCCGCTACCGATTCTTTAACTACAGTTATTACATCCATGTTAGCTTCTTCTATACATGGCCATAATCTTCCGGGTATTTTATCCATTTTTATTGCTGAGAGTGCGCTCCAGTATCGTCATTGCTTAGTATTTCTACTCCATTTATGTTCTTGGTACGTTAATGTCGGGTCAGCTAACGTTTGCAACATGCATAGTTGATTTTTGGATCTGATCACACTTCTTATCTTTGCTGGTTCTGGCACTAATCTGCCATTGGTTCGTGAGGGTACTGGATAGGATACTATTCGAATGTGTTGATCTTGGATTAGGTACTGTCCGTTCTCTGGTGCGTTTCTCTCGACTGATATTGTTGCTTTCTTTAGACATTCGTATACTGGTGGTGGATGATTATAATGTCTACTATGTCTTGTCTTCGATTTTCCCATTGTTTGAGTTGTCCTCTTGAGTTAGCATCTGCGTTCCTCCTTGGTTTTCGTCATTGTCGCTGTTCGCTGCTATCTCTCTGAAGTTTACCTCGTTCAGTTACTCGTTTTTTGTCGTTATTTGGTTTCTCGGTTTAATCTCATTATGCTTTAAATTGTTCGTCCAACTTTCATCCGTGATCCATTCATTTTAGTTAGAATTCCTACTAGTCTTTTTATCTTGTGAATATCTTTTGAGTGTCCATGTAATACCATTGTTGCTAAAAACGGTAAGAATCCGATTGCCATTTTCCAGTTGATTTTCTTTCTCTTTTGTAAATATCGAAACATGCTAACATTTGTGTTAAAATCACTCTTACGATTTGAATAATAAGAATTATTCTAATCCCTGCCATCATTTGTCCCGAATAATTAAGAATTTCCCCACAGTGGCTTTCATCCATATTGCGTTGCTGTGAAAATGGTCTGTGGATAGTAACAATTGTAGTTGGTTTCTCCATAGTTTGTTACCTCCCGTATCTTCACAAATTAGATAGTATTGCTTGCCTTTGTCTAGGTAAATAGTGGATGTTCTCTGCTCGTCAGATTTTGTTGGGTATATTCCACTATTGTGATATATCTACTGGTTTGAATTCTGCTTCGCTGGCCAATTCTGTTAATCCAAAATATTTTGGTGGTACAATTACTCGAGTTGGAATTGTAACCAAACTTAACAATCTCATTTCGAATAGGTGGTCATATACATTACTTCACAGACTGAACATGATTATGTACGAATGTTTTCTGGATTTCATCCGTGTACTGGTTGAGCGAATCGATTGTTTCCTTTATGCAATTATCTCATTCGTTATGCATTTATCTTTGGGATTGTTGAATTCTCTGGCATTTGCAATTGTCTTTTCACATTTGTATTGACATAACCTTTCCAACAGATTCTTCCCAAAATAATCTCCTAGGAAGTGGTAGTAATCTGGAATTGCGTTATCTGGATTTGTGAATTGCCATGCTAACTTGTTTTTAATATTTCTACTGTTCAGGATAAACACATTTTTGACCAATCGTAGTATATTTTCTCGGTTATGACAACCTTGTGTATATAAGAATCCATTCTTGTTATTATATAGATGATCTAAGTTTACATCCTTGGGGTCTATTTTGCGCTCTGCGTTTGTGTATTGGCTGTTGTGATAGAACAGATTCTTTATAATGGTACGGCTTACCATTTCGTCACATTGCCACCATTCGTTCTTTTAATAAATTTTCATTCTCGATTGTGTATCAAGTTGATATTACTAGTTGGCGTTGGACCTCTGATCCGATAGTTGTGGTTATTCGTTGGTTTTGTCCGATCCTTCCGGGTTCTCCTAATTCATCTTAATCATCTTTTTGCGTTTAGTTTCGGTTTCTCTGTGATTGTCCTTGCCTTCAATCAAATATTGCACTTTTCCATAAAGTGAAGTCTACAAGTTCTGGTATCGGCGTGATATACAATCGTGACATTCCGTATTACTGAATCTATCTGTTGTAGACATGATGGGTACTTCTCATTGCTGCGTGTCTTGATCAAAATATCTTGGTATTTCTCACTTTCCTTGATAGCTTTCAATACTACTACTTCCTTTGACTATTGATTCAATAGGGTGTCTCTCCTCCTTGACATCGTTCCCGTCTCCAGCCGTTATTCTTCCCCTTTCCGCAAAAAGCCCCCCGTTTATAATCGGGTAGTTTTTATTTTTCCTTCCCGGCTGCCACATTTACTTCGTCCCTATTGAGATACGTCTGACGTGAATCCTTCTTCATCTTCGCTTCCGCGTTACTGAAACACTGTTGTCCGTCCACTCTCTATAATTGTTGAAATGTGAGTGATGTCCGCAATGAATGCTTACAATTTCCTTGTTTTGAAAATTCCTTGATTTCCATTTTGAAGTCGACCTCTTGAATAACATTATAACGAAACTGCTGTTGGCGTTGTCTGTAGTTTAACACGGGTTGGCTGTTTGCACTCTTCCGTTCTTTTAGTGAGTATTTCACAATCTTTAGAGTATCTGCAATCGTATACTACAAACGGTTTACTTCCTTTCCCACGACATCATGGCATAGAGTATGTAGTGATTATGTATCATTCCTTTTCTACTGTCTTTTGGATGCTTCATTTAATCCGTGTTTCGAATTCCGTTAATAACTCTTACTGTCGCTTGCATCATCTCGGTTTGATCAATCTTACTTACCAAATTTATAAAGCTGCATCCACCTGAATCAGGATACATGGTTCGATTACCTTCCTCAATAATGTTGTATCTGCAAATCGATATCCGTTTGGCGTTGTATCTTGGGTTCGCTTTCTGTATATCGTATCGTATCTGTACACAGATAGGCCAATTCCTACCCAAATATCTATTGGTCATAGACGTTTTGTGTAAGTGATTTATTACAACCATAATTCCTCTGATCTTTGGTGTGTTCGTATACTTTTTATCCATTATTTTATTTACTTATTGCTTTATTGCTGCCAAGCTGCTTCGCTTCTGTCCGATATTGTTTGAGCTTTAAATTTCTCTTTTATTTCTGGATTTGCTAATCCACATATCAGTTATCAATCTATTGATCCAACTTTGCTCCTTGTTCTGGCCTTTTATTTCCCTGTACTGCTTTGTCACTTGACTGAGCTTGTTTTAATTTCGTTGTCAATTGATCCATTGCATTGTTCTTTATTTCCTTCTGGAGCTGGTTTATTCAATTTTTTGGTCGTCCCTGTTTCTTTTCCCATGCTGTGAACCTGTTTCTTTTCGTTTGGTTTTCGTCTGCCGTTCCTTGATGTTTTAACTCTCGTTCATTATCCAGTTGTCCCATTCGTCTCCTGTCGAGCTTTCGGCGTCTCTCTCTTTCCTTTTATTTCTCTTCGGGTATTGGCTCATAATATCGACTGGTTGTCTTGACCACATACTAGCTCGTCTGGTTCATCTGTACATATCGTCTTCGTTTCTGTCATAAACAAGTCTCTTGATTCGGTATTTTCTCCCTGTTTTTCTTCGTCACATATCATTTCGAATCATTTAGTATCTCTGTATCTCCCAGTTGTGATGAGATTATCAATCATGGCTGCAGGTGGAACTTCTGGGCGTAATTTAGAACTTTCCCTGGTCTATTGGCGTTTCCGTTTTATAATTTCTCTTTTTATTGACATCCCTACCCTCAACTTTTTGCTACCTGTTAATTATTTATTTAATCCCACATTGCATTTGGTAACTCCATTTCTGAGATCGTCATCCAATGAATCGTCCTTGCGTAATTTGTAAATGAAAGGCGGTTCGGTACGGTATTCTTTTTCACTTCACTCACTTTTGGCAAGTGATATAAATTCTTTTCGATTGGTTGCGAAGATCTGGCGTTCATAATTTTAACTATACTTCTTCGTATCGTTTGCGGCTGCCCAGTCGGTATGTTTCCATTTTCGGATAATTCTCGAAATTGTCTGGGTACCACGCATAGATCTCTCCGATATTCCTCTATTTCGCTTTACAATATTTCGCAGGTTCTCTACTCGTTTAAATCGATTATCCATTTATGCTAAATTCTGTTACAGTTCGTCTTTGATTCGTTTGCTCCAGTTCTCAATATCGCTGCTTCATCTCTCTACAATTTTGCGTTTCTGGTTAATCTTGTTAATCCTTCCTCACAGATTCGTCTATACTCTTGGGCCAGTAATCTTGTTCTGAATTCGTTTTTCGAGTAACTGATTCGCGGTCTCAGCTGTTCTGTTGG